>ML284925.1:53599-123505 GCA_005239495.1 Nicotiana undulata
TTGGTTATCAGAAACCCGTGTTCTTCTTAAAATAGCTTTGGCAAAGAATCTAATTCTTTGGTTCAACAATGTGTGTGTGTGTATATATATATATATATATATATATACACACACACACATTGTTGAACCAAAGAATTAGATTCTTTGCCAAAGCTATTTTAAGAAGAACACGGGTTTCTGATAACCAAAGAATAAGCTACTAATTGTAAGTAAATTTGTAATTGGAAAGCAGTAAGATACTCAAAAAGTAAGTATATTGCAATAGTAGTTCGAATGTGTCCTTACAAGTTATATTTTACTCCCTTATATAGGGAATTTCTTAATATAACGTCTGCCCTTTTCAGTAATTGAGCATTAATGTAACATTACAATGATTAACCGTAACTGTTGCGTGAAGGTTATGTAACGTTTGGCTCATTAATTGAAGATCTCCGAATCTGCCCTTTATTCTGCCTGGGTTCATCCTGCTCGTGCCTCTTCATCTTCTCAATTAGGTTAAGATTCTCGTATCTGATTGTCCTGTGGGTATGCTATTCCATGCCTCTTTGCCTCGTACCTCTTCATGAAGTTTCGTCCAGTTGTCATGTTTTCATTGTTCCACATAGATTGCTGAGTCACGTGTGAAGCTCTTTTTTACCAATACAGATAGCCCTCCCCCCCCCACTTACCATTTATTTATCGATTAATACTTGGTAAGTGGATACTCATTTATGGCGGAAATATTTTGTCGTCGTTTCACTCGTAACATTGCATCCATATCTGAACGCAGGCGTCTCTTGTCACTTCCATTTAATGCCCGTGCCACATGGCATTCCCGGGTTGGTTATGCAATTGTTCAGCGCCTTTTAGGGCTTTTTGCGGCTGCATCAGTCACGAAGTGACAACTTCAATTATGACTTTCACATCACTGTTTTTTCCATTTTATGACGGTTGTCTTCGAGTATAAATACCCCTTTTCCTTTCTTTACTTTTACGAAAAACTTCTAACCTTCATTCTTCGTTTGCAAATTCTTTGTCTTTGTAAATATGTCTTCTTCAAACTAGCAATCTAACAGAGTCATTAATATAGATGATCTGACTCCTTCTTCTGCTCCGATACGGAGTAGGAGAGGCAGTAGGCTTAGGATTTAGGTTCTACCCCTCCCAGGGGTTCCCCTTCTTCTTATGTTACTCCCCCATCTTCTTCTAACTCTGCCATTTCTTTATCTCCCCAAGGGCTAGGGCTTCTAGATCTTCATCAAAAGGTAAAGAACACAATGAACCTTTGCGTGAACCGAGGGTTGACGAGATAGTACCTGCGGAGTTTTCTTTTTCTAGGGATAGTCAGGCCTTAAAAGAACAACTTTCTTCAATGTCTTCTCTCGATGGTGCTGACCTGTACCCTACCCAAATAACTGAGGGTTTAATATCTCTCGTACGCATGGACTGTTATTGAAAGCCTGATTTTCCTGTTGTTGTTCCCAATAGTAATCAAAAAATAACCTATTACAATAATGGGTATTCTTTTGTTTATACCTATCCTTTCACATTAGGATTCAAGGCTCCTATCGACCCCGTTATTATCGAGTTTTGTCGATTTTTCCAAGTTTGTCTAGGACAAGTCGGTCCTCTAGTGTGGCGAGTTGTCGCGTTCCTTAGATATTTGGCCAATTTCGCTTCGGTCCCCTTTACTTCTTATCATCTTATTCACCTCTATTCTCCGATGTTATTCCGCCAAGGAGTGTTTACTCTCGCGGCTAGGAGTAAAAGGGTGTTAGTGATTCCTGATGATGATCAAGACTGAGGGTGGTACCTCTGGTATGTTGCTTTTCCTACTGCTGGTTTAGTAGGTGAAGAAAATCCTCCCTTCCATAAGAAGTGAAATCTTGCACGTGAGTACAGTTTTGCTCACATTCCTTTCCTTTTTTTTTTGGATACTTTATCAGTATTGTAATTGTTTCTTTTCTTTGCAGCAATCATGGGAACCGTTGAGAATGTCTCTGATTTTCGCGATTGGGTAGAAAAGCTCTTTTTGACTGCTCCGTTAGAACATCGTTCGTGGAAATACCTCTCTGGGAGGTTTGGTTGGAAAGTTAAGACTCGCGGTAAGCGAAGTTTCATATTTTTACTTCTCCCCTCTTTTGAGATTTATTTGATCCCTTTCATTTGGTAGGGTTTCCTGCTCGTGGAGTTTCTGCTGCAGCTGTGTCTGTTCCAAAGTTGTCCCCGGCGAAGGCCTAGGAGATCATTTCTGGTTCCTCCTCATCAAAAAGAAAAGCAAGTGGGTCCAGGACCTTAGAGGAGGAGGAGGAAGAGGAGGGTTCGCTAGTCCACAGGTGTCACGATCCCAAATCCTAACAGGTCGTGATGGCGCCTATCGTGGAACTAGGCTAGCCAACCATCACATAACTACACATTTGTTTTAATATAATTTCTCCAAAAATAAATAATAACCAGCAGCAGAGTATAAAAATTCCTCTAAGTCTTTAAAGCAATATAATATAATCTATTGTCTAAACAAATCCCCCAAGACTGGAGACAACCGATCACGAGCATCTAAGAATACGGACAATACTGCTAATGTCATAATACACTGTCTCAGAACAAAATACTAAATACTAATGAAGGAAGGGAAATAGAGAAGCTTTGGACGCTGGACAACTACCTCGAATCCCAAAAGCTGATGTCGAACGAACGCAAAGGACTACTGCTCAGAACTAGTACCTGGATCTGCACACAGAGGTGCAAAGAGTAATGATGAGTACGCCAACTCAGTAGTAATGAAAATAAATCACATTCTGAAGAATAAGAAACACACATCAACAAATACACCAATCCACAAAACAGCAAAATGCCAAGTCTTAATAAAGTGTACATAAGTTCGAAAACCAATTTCCATAAAAATCCCTTGAACAAATATATTTTCAAATGTTTCTCAGTAAAACTCCCAAAAATATCAGTTTGAAAGATGAAACGAATCATAATCAAAACTCAGTAAAATATCATCATAAAACTGCCCCTCGGGCCATAATCATCACTCATAATATTCCCGCAGCACCTCACCATCACTCAGTAACAGTCACACAATACCTCACAATCACTCCAACCTCCCAATCACTCGTCACTCGGCACTCGCACTCAGTAGGTACCTGCGCTCACTGGGGGGTGTACAGACTCCGGAGGGGCTCCTACAACCCAAGCGCTATAAACGAGCCACATCATGGCATAAATCATCTCTCAGGCTCTCGGCCTCTCTCATATCATCAATATCTGCACAATGTTGGCTCTCGGACTCACTCAGTCAGACACTCTCAACATGCCACTCGGGCCATAAATAAACAGGGTTCTCGACCCTAGTATAATATTTCATTTCAAGAAATAGTAATATCATCAAATAAGAGGGTCAACAATTTCATAAGAAAGACTAAATGTAAAATCACAGTTTCAAAGTGAGAAATATCAGTAAAATATCCCCCAAGGGGTTAAAAAATCGACACTAGGCCCCAAACATGGCTTACAACCCAAGTATAACAAAACATAGTGATACTAATTAACATATGCTTTAAAAGCAGTTTCGCAGCTTAATAGTTGCCTAAAAAGGAACATTTTTCCAAATTTCCAGTTCGTGCACGCCCCACACTCGTCATCCAATGTGTGCGTCACTCCAAATCCGTGAAAGGATGTAAAGTCTGGTGTTTCATACCCTCAGGACAGGATTTAAAGACATTACTTACCTTAAACTAGCCCGAAAAGCTACTCTGCAACACACTTGCCTCTCGAATCAACTTCCAAGTGCTCCAAATCTATAAAGATCAGATTTTTCACATCAATTTATGTTGAGGGAATGAATTCCAATCGAAAAATATCAATTTTAGCACAAAATCCGAAATTAGCCAAAACTTGACCCCCGGGCACGCATCTCAGAACTCGACAAACTTTATACCAAAACGACCCTCATCATCTCACGAGTCCGTACATATAAAGAACTCTGAAATCTGAGTTCGTTTGACCCCTCAAATCATCCTTAAAAGGTCTCATAATCTCAAGCCCTAACTTCACCTTTTTCTACTGATTTTCCCCAATTAAACAATGTTAATTTGGTCCTCAATCACATATAATCGAGTTAATAAGTCCAAAAAGCATACCTCAATGATGCACAAACGTTTTCCTATTCAAAATCCCTCAAAAAGCTCGAAACTCGCACAACGATGGTGAAAAGAGGGTTAAAAATCGCGAAGTCTACTTTTTATACTTTTCTGCCCAGGATTTTCGCACCTGCGGTCATAATCTCGCACCTGCGGTCCGCTCTTGCGGTCAAATCCACCGCACCTGCGGAATTTCATTAACCGGACCAAAACCGCACCTGCGCCTCCTTTCCCGCACCTGCAACTTCGCAGGTGTGGTCCTCACTCCCGCATCTGCGACTATCCCCTGAGTCAACCAAAATCCGCACCTGCAGAGATCCTGTCCGCTTCTGCGAGCCGCACCTACGGTTCCCCACTCGCAGGTGCGGTCACACCAGAAAATGCACACCAGCAGCTGAAGCTGCATTTTTCAAACTCCAAAACTTTCGTTAATCACCCGAAATCAATCCCAAGCCCCTCGGGACCCCAACCAAATATACCAACAAATCCTAAATGATCATTCAAACTTAGTTGCACTCTCAGAACACCCAAAATAACATCAAAACACCAAAATCACATCAAATTCAAGCCTATAAACTTTGAAATTCCTAAATTCCACCAACGATGCCGAAACCATCCAAACCACCTCCGATTGGCCTGAACTTTTACAGACATATCCAAAATGAAATTACGAACCTGTTCCGACTTCCGAAATTCCATTCCGACCCCGATAACCTAGCAAGATAAGAAATCACTCTGCTAGGCACATGCTCTATAGCCCCTCTCCACTCAACTCTCGAAACTCCGAGCATAACTAGGGTCACGGTCTTAGCGTGACAATCAAGAATAGCATGACACAGGGATAACCAATCCATGCCCAGTATCACATCAAAATCAACCATACTGAGTAACATCAAGTCCACTCGGGTCTCCAGAACCCCAATAGATATAACACACGATCGGAACACGCGGTCCACAATAATAGTATCGCGCACCGGAGTCAAAACTTGAACAGACGTAACTAAATACTCACAGGCATATTCAGAAAGTGATAAAAAATACGATGAAACATAAGAGTATGTGGAACTAGGGTCAAATAAAGCCAAAGCATCACTGTGACAAACTGAGATGGTACCTGTAATCACCGCATCGGACTCCGTAGCATCAGGCCTGACCAGAAGTGCATAGATACGTGGCTGGCCTCCACATGCTCGACCTCCCCCTCTAGGGCGGCTTCTAGCTGCCTGACCACCACCCCTAGATGCCTGGGTCGATGGTGAAGTGACTGGGGCTGAGGTCGAGGGCTGAACCCTCTGCTGAGATGAACTACTAGCACGAGGACACTGTCTCCACCCATGTCAAAAATCTCCACACTCAAAACAACTACCTGGAGCTGGAGATGGGGACTAAAGAGAACCCCTGCCACTATGATAACCACCAGATGAACCATGCATAGAAGATCCCTGAAATGATGATGCTCTGGAGGAGCTCTGAGCTTGAAGGGCAATAAAAGATGAACGTCCCTTATGAGAACTACGAGGGCCCTGCCCCGAAGATGCGCCACTATAAGCTGGGCGAGCTGGCTGAGGAGGTCTGAATAGACGACCTTTATTGTGCTGAAACTGCCCTTTGGAAGGGCTACCGCTGAAACTACCTGATACCCGAGGCCTCTTGGCCTCCCTCTCATCACGCTCCTGCTTGCGAACCGACTCAATATCCCGAGCGATGTCAACCTCCTGCTCAAATGTAGCTCCAAACACTCTCTCCCTGGTCATCAAGATCCGAAGCTAATACGTGAGACCATCTACAAACCTTCTGATCCTCTCCCTATCAGTAGTGACTAACTCAGAAGCATGTCGAGCCAACTTAGAAAATCACATCTCGTACTGTGTAACTGATAAATTCTTCTTGGCGTAGCTGCTCAAACTGCCTGCGCTGCTCCTCTCTGTGGGACTGAGGAACATACTTCTCCAAAAAGATCGTGAAGACCCGCTGCCAAGTAAGGGGTGCTGAACCAACCGGCCTACGCCTCTCAAATGCCTCCCACCAAGTGAAAGCAGCACCAACAAACTGGAATGTAGCAAACGAGACCCCACTGGTCTCCAGAATACCAGTAGTACGGAGTATCCTCTGGCACTTATCCAGAAAACCTTGGGCATCCTCACCCTCTGTGCCGCTGAAAGTCGGAGGCTGAAGTCTACTGAACCTCTCCAGCCTACGCTGCTCATCCTTGGGCATAGCTGGGACTACATAGTTCTGAATTGGGGAAACCGGCTGAGCTGGGACTGTCACCGGTGCCTGAATACCCTGTACAGCCTGCTCAGGTGTCCGGGCAGCTGGAGTCTAGTGCCTCCCTCGACCTGAGATGTGGCAGTAGAAGACATAGCAACTGCCTAAGCCAAACTGGTGCATACTGTCAATATATGAGCTAGGGTCTCCTGAAGACCAGGAATGACAATAGGCACTGCAGGTGCCTGAGCCTGTCCCGCTGGAGCATCCTCGGCGAGAACCTGATCCTGAATAATCGGGGGATCCACTGGTACTGTCCTGGTTGCTGCACAGGCTGGTCCCCTAACTCCACCACGGCCTCGACCCCTTGTGGGTCTGGCTGGTGTCTGGTCACCCTGATCAGTAGCGCGTGTCCTCACCATCTGTGAGAGAATGAAACAACAGTAGTTTAGATTTCAAGAACCAATAGAATGGCACGAAAGAGTTCAAGAAAATGAGATTTTTCCTAAGAGTTCGGTAGCCACTCGAAGATAAGTACATACGTCTCCGTACGGATCCGCAAGACTCTACTAAACCTACTCATGACCGTCGAGTCCTATGTAACCTAGAGCTCTGATACCAACTTGTCACGACCCCAAATCCTAACAGGTCGTGATGGAGCCTATCGTGGAACTAGGCTAGCCAACCATCACATAACTACACATTTGTTTTAATATAGTTTCTCAAAAATCAATAATAACCAACAACAGAGTATAAAAATTCCTCTAAGTCTTTAAGCAATATAATATAATCTACTGTCTAAACAAACCCCCAAGACTGGAGACAACCAATCACGAGCATCTAAGAATAAGGACAATACTGCTAATGTCATAATACATTGTCTTAGAACAAAATACTAAATACTAATAAAGGAAGGGAAATGGAAAAGTTGTGGACGCTGGACAACTACCTCCAAATCCCAAAAGCTGATGTCGAACGAACGCAAAGGACTACTACTCAGAACCAGTACCTGGATTTGCACACAGAGGTGCAGGGTGTAATGATGAGTACGCCAACTCAGTAGTAATGAAAATAAATCACAGTCTGAAGAATAAGAAACACACAACAACAAATACACCAATCCACAAAACAGTAAAATGCCAAGTCTCAATAAAGTGTACATAAGTTCGAAAACCAATTTTCATAAAAATCCCTTGAACAAATATATTTTCAAATGTTTCTTAGTAAAACTCCCAAAAATATCAGTTTGAAAGATGAAACGAATCATAATCAAAACTTAGTAAAATATCATCATAAAATTGCCCCTCGGGCCATAATCATCACTCATAATATTCCCTCAGCACCTCACCATCACTCAGTAACAATCACTCAGCACCTCACAGTCACTCCAACCTCCCAATCACTCATGACTCGCCACTCGGCACTCGCACTCAGTAGGTACCTGCGCTCACTGGGGATGTGTACAGACTCCGTAGGGACTCTTACAGCCCAAGCACTATAAACGAGCCACATCATGGCATAAATCATCTCTCAGGCTCTCGGCCTCTCTCATATCATCAATATCCTCACAATGTTGGACATCGGCCTCACTCAGTCAGACACTCTCAACATGTCACTAGGGCCATAAATAAACAGGGTTCTCGACCCAAATATAGTATTTCATTTCAAGAAATAGTAATATCATCAAATAGGAGTGTCAACAATTTCATAAGAAAGACTGAGTGTAAAATCACAGTTTCAAAGTGAGGAATATCAGTAAATATCCCCCAAGGGGTTAAACAAATCGGCACTAGGCCCCAAACATGGCTTACAACCCAAGTATAACATAACATAGTGATACTAATTAACATATGCTTTAAAAGCAGTTTTGCAGCTCAAGAGTTGCCTAAAAAGGAACAATTTTCCAAATTTCCAGTTCGTGCACGCCCCACACTCGTCATCCAGTGTGTGCGTCACTCCAAATCCGTGAAAGGATGTAAAGTCCGGGGTTTCATACCATCAGGACAAGATTTAAAGACATTACTTACCTCAAACTAGCCCGAAAAGCTACTCTGCAACACACTTGCCTCTCGAATCAACTTCCGAGTGCTCCAAATCTATAAAGATCAGATTTTTCACATCAATTTATGCTGAGGGAATGAATTCCAATCGAAAAAATATCAATTTTAGCACAAAACCCGAAATTAGCCAAAACTTGACCCCCGGGCCAGCGTCTCGGAACTCGACAAACTTTATACCAAAACGATCCTCATCACCTCATGAGTCCGTACATATAAAGAACTCTGAAATCGGAGTCCGTTAGACCCCTCAAATCATCCCTAAAAGGTCTCATAATCTCAAGCCCTAACTTCAACTTTTTCTACTAATATTCCCATATTAAACAATGTTAATTTAGTTGATGCACAAATGTTTCCCTCTTCAAAAACCCTCAAAAATCTCGGAACCCGCACAACAATGGTGAAAAGAGGGTTAAAAATCGAGAAGTCTCCTTTTTATACTTTTTTTGCCCAGGCTTTTCGCACCTGCGGTCAAATCCACCGCACCTGCGAAATTTCATTAACCGGACCAAAACCGCACCTGCGTCTCCTTTCCCGCACCTGCGACTTCGCAGGTGCGGTCCTCACTCCCGCATCTGCGAATTTCCCCTGAGTCAACCAAAATCCGCACCTGCAGAGATCCTGTCCGATTCTGCGAGCCGCACCTGCGGTTCCCCACTCGTAGGTGTGGTCACACAAGAAAATGCACATCAGCACCTGAAGCTGCATTTTTCCAACTCCAAAACTTCCGTTAATCACCCGAAATCAATCTCGGGCCCCTCGGGACCCCAACCAAATATACCAACACATCCTAAATGATCATTCAAACTTAGTTGCACTCTCAGAACACCCAAAATAACTTTAAAACACCAAAATCACATCAAATTCAAGCCTATGAACTTTGAAATTCCTAAATTCCACCAACGATGCCGAAACCATCCAAACCACCTCCGATTGACATGAAATTTTGTAGACATATCCAAAATGACATTACGAACCTGTTTCGACTTCCGAAATTCCATTCCGACCCCGATATCCTATTTTCCACTGCCGATTGAAAATCGCCAAAAACTAACTTTCGCCAATTCAAGCCTAATTCTACACCGGACATCACAAAAATATTCTGAGCACACTCCTAAGTCCCAAATCACCTAACGAAGCTATCCGAGCCATAAAATTTGCAATCCAAGATCATTTACCAATAAGTCAACTCTCAGTTGACTTTTCCAACTATAAGGCTATTTTTAAAGACTAAATGACTAAATTCTCACTACAACCATTGTGAACCCGAGCCAAACGACTCTAACACATCATAAACAGTATAACCAACCTATGACAAGGAAAAAACAGTAATATAATGCAGTTTCTACGCAACGACCGACCGGGTCGTTACAATAGGTTAAGTAGGAGGAAGGTGGTCTCTGACGACGAGTCTGCACCTGTCGTTGACCCTCCCGTGCATGAATCTGAACTGTCTGCCCCCGAGGATGAAACTCCCTCTCCTATTCGTGAATCAGTTGATCTCCTGTTCCGTGAAGGTTTTGGTACCATTGCTGAGGAAACTCCACTTGTTGTTTTCTCTCCTCCTGCTCCTAAAGAACTTCCCTCAATTACTCCTGTTATAGTTTCTGCTCCCATGGCTATTCCCGCTCCTATTGTTGCTTCTGCTCCCGTGGATTTTTCTGCCTCTTAGACTTCTCTGCCCGTGGTTCCTTCATCTATCCCCGCTTCCGTGCCTTTTGCTGCAGAAGTAGGGTCTTCCAGCAAGGGAGAGATGAGGCAGGTAGTGATAGAGGTTCCAGTAGCGGACAACCTCTTCAAAAAGTTGGTCCATGCTGACGTATGGTTGAAACCATGATAGGTCTGACTGAGAAAGCTAAGTTGGAAAGCCATGGTTCCCTTACTTGGGTAAAAGATATTGTGTACTCTTCTTTAAAGGTAAAATTTGCTCTCCTTTGCATGTATTCATATATACCGTATCTAATTTATCTCCTTTTGTAGATCAATCTTGTAGGCACAGAGTTAATGAAGTGGGTTTCCCAAACGGAGCAGGCAGCAAGGGATTTTTGTATCGAGGCAGATAATTGGAAGGAGCAGTACGAGAGTTTAGAAATTGAAAAGGAGGCAGTGGAGAAAGAAAAGTGTACCTTGGAGCAGCAAGTTAGGGTGATAGCAACAGAATTGGCCGTTGAGAAGGCGTCTTCGAACCAGGCAGGCAAGGACAAAAGTGTCTTAGAGTCTTCATTTGCAGAGAAGCTTTCTTGTGCCTCTGAGGAGATTAGGAGCCTGAAGGCCTTATTGGACTAGAAGGAGGAGTATTCTGGTGAACTTGTTCAATCTCTCACTCAAACCCAGGAAGATCTCCGTAAATCTTTGGAGAAGGTCCAGCTTCTGGAAAGGTCCCTCTCTCTTTTAAAGGCCTCACATGATGCTGTCGTGGTTGAAAGGGATGAGTTAAGAGCTGAAGTTGAACTGTGGGAGAAAGATTAAGAAGCTCTTGAATACAAAGAAGCCATAAATGTAAGCTTGGCTTATCTGAACTCCCGTGTTGACACATTGACGGAAATGGTCCAAGAGGGTTTTGACTTGGAAGCCGAAATTGCTAAAACCAAAGAGACCATTTAGAAGTTTCAGCAAAGTCAAAATCTTTCTTCCCCAAAGGTTGAGGTCCCTGCTGCTCGTGTCTCTCCATCTCAAGTCGCTCCTCCTACCAGTGAAGACAACCTCTTATCTGAAATTTTTTAAGAACTTGGTTCTTTTTTTTTTATTTGTATCAATTGGTGGTTACCCCCAGTCCCATCGGGGGTAAAGTTTGGATCCTTCGTAAGTCCCCAACTGACAACTTAGGGGAAACCAATGTAAAAATTAATACGGCTTATACTAAGTTAACACTTAGTTTATTTTGCCGTTAGTATTCCAATATCAATATTAGTATGACTTTAGTTTCCTTTGAGTTTTTGTTTCACTCTTTAAGTCTTTGCATGCATTATTCTTGAGGTTTTTGGTTTACCTCTGAGTTTTGCATTTATAAAATGCTCAGATTATTCATAAGTTTTCGTAATAGGTACAGTTTATGAAAAAGGGCCCTTTTTGATCGACACGTAATGAAGAAGACGTCTCAACTTCATAATGGTGTAAATATACAAAAGAGAGATAGGAATTTTCACATGTTTTGAAGAAATTTTTTGCATTGAACTTTCATAACATTTCACATGTGTTTTTGTATCGTCTATAACTCATTTTGCAACTGTTTTCTTTTAACATATTTGATATAAACATGCACTCGTAACTGTTTTTATTTTGTAACGGTTTTTTGAATTAGTACAAGGGGATAACTGTTTTCGTTTATAAAAGTTTTAAATACAAAGGTATGAACTTTTACCCATATTTGTTTTTATTGATAACAATTTTTAAATGTATACAAGGGTAATGCTTTTTCATCCGTAACTGTTTTCATTCACAACAGTTTTCTGAATAAGTACAAGGATAATGATCTTTCATCCGTAACTGTTTTCATTTATAACAATTTTTGAGTAAGTACAAGGATAACAATTTTTCATCCATAACTGTTTTCTGTTACAACAGTTTTTGAATAAGTACAAAGATGTGCATTTCTACTCGTAACTAATATTCTGCCTTTAACCTGAACATTCGTTTGTATTTACGAATATGTTTTTGAAACATTCATTTACATTTACAGATATGTTTTCGAAGGTTTTTGAATCATGCTTTGCATTTTGAGTCTTTGGTTCTTTTTTATTCTGCTCATAGTACTTGACTTGTTGGGAATATGGATCTTTAGGCTTGAGCTTTGACTTTTTTATAGTCTTCTTTGCTTCATCTTTGCCCTCCATACTGTATAGTCCCCCAAGTGTTTGAGCTTTGAAGGATGAAATCCCGAGCGCTTGACTATTCCTTCCTTGTGGTCCTTTTCCTGAAAAGGAAAAATATACGGGACTCGAAGGTATATAGTTTTTAGATGATGACTGCTTAACCCTTTAAAACGTCCATCAGAAAGTTTTTTAACCCTAGACCGGGAATTCAATTACTTTCCCGTGTCTTTGCAGGTCTAATATCATCATCTGGTGATGGGTTAGCTTTTTGCCTATCATCTAAAACGGTTAGTATAATTTTAGCTGTACAAAAGTAAAATCAAACGTAATGATACCTGAACAGGGGTATTCCTTTTACTTAGAAGTAGTACTTCTTCAGATGAACAACATTCCAACTGGTTGGTAGGATTCTGCCGTCCATAGCCTCGAGCTCATAAGCACCCTTTCCAGCAATGCCACGGACTTTGTAAGGTCCCTCCCAATTTGGATTTAGTTTTCCTGCACCAACGTCCTTCGTTGATTGGAAGACTTTCTTGAGGACGAAGTCCCCGATTTTGAAATATCTGAGGCAAGCTTTTCTGTTGTAGTATCACTCTATAATTTGTTTTTGGGCTTCCATACGTATTAGTGCAACTTCTCCTCTCTGTTCGAGCAAATCCAGGTTGGTCTTCAACTCGTCGTTGTTCGTTTCTTCCGTTGTTGTTATGAACCTTATGCTTGGTTCGCCAATTTCCACGGGTATTAAAGCTTCTGCTCCGTAAACAAGCGTGAATGGAGTCTCTCTCGTAACTGTTTTTGCAGTAAACCTGTAATCCCATAATACCGCTGGTAGTTCGTCTGGCCAGTGTCCCTTGGATCTTTCCAACCGTTTCTTCATGTTGTTAACGATGACTTTGTTGGTTGACTCAGCTTGCCCATTAGCTACAGGATGATATGTTGATGAAGTGATTCTTTTGATTTGCCAGCTTTCGAAGAATTCTGTGATTTGTGAGCCTATGAATTGTGGGCCATTGTCACATGCGATTTCTTTCGGTATTCCAAAGCGGAATATTATATTTCACCATATGAAGCTCTTCACTTCTTTTTCTCGCACCTGTTTAAAAGCTTCTGCCTCCACCCACTTTGTGAAATAATCAGTTAATACGAGTAAGAATCGTACCTTTCCTTTAGCTGGGGGAAGGGGTCCCACTATGTCCATACCCCATTTTATGAATGGCCATGGCGACATTACTGGGTGAAGTAGCTCCACTGGTCGATGCATGTTGTTAGCAAATCGTTGACATTTGTCGCATTTAGCCACGAAACTCTCGGCCTCTTCTTCCATTTTTGGCCAATAATACCCTGCTCTGATTAGGGTTTTAACTGAGGATCTTCCTCCTGAGTGGTTTCCGCAGTGTCCTTCGTGCACCTCCTTCATAACGAACTCTATTTGATTGGGTCCGAGGCACTTAGCTAAGGGACCCCCAAACATTTTGCGGTATAGTGTGTCATGAATAAGGATGTATCGTGCAGCTTTTCGGCGAAGCGCTTGAGCTGCTTTCTTGTCCTCGGGTACGATGCCATTATGCAAAAAGTTTAAAATTTCGTTTCTCCAATCCCAGGTTAAATGGTTAAATGTTACCTCATTTTTATCCTGATCGATTGCTGAATGAAATAGGTGTATGACAATTGCATTGTCTTTATTTTTTCACTTCCGCAACTGCTGTGAGGTTAGCTAATGCGTCCGCTTCTGCATTTTCCTCCCTGGGTATTTGCATAAATTTCCATGACTGGAATTGTCTCACCAGGTCTCATGCCTTTTCCAGGTATTGTTGCATCCGATCTCTCTAGCGGTGTAAGTCCCCTACATCTGGTTCACCACTAGTTGAGAGTCACATTTGATCACAATTTGCTCGATTAAGAGCTCTCGTGCCAGTTCAAGCCCTGCAATGACAACTTTGTACCCTGTTTCATTGTTAGCTATGGGATAACATTTAATAGCTTGTTGTATCTTTTCACCCGTAGGTGATATTAAAACAATTCCCAAACCAGCTCCTTTCACATTAGAGGAGCCGTCAGTAAATAAGGTCCATATTCCTGGATTAGCCTCATTAAAGAGTTGTAACTCTTTTTCTACTTCACGGATTATGCTAGTATTAAAATCAGCTACGAAATAAGCTAAAATTTGAGACTTTATTGCAGTCCTAGGATGATATATTATGTCATGCTCGCTTAATTCTATTGCCCATTTAGCTAATCTTCCTGATAGTTATTGTTTATGCAGAATATTTCTCAATGGGTATGAAGTCACAACAGTGATTGGATGACATTGAAAGTATGGCCTTAATTTTCTAGCTGCCATGATTAGAGATAAGACTAACTTTTCTAGATGTGGGTACCTAGTTTCAGCATCTAATAAAGACTTTCTTACATAATAAATTGAAGATTGTTTACCTTTGTCTTCTCTTACCAGTACTGCACTTACGACAATTTCTGCAACGACAAGATAGACATACAACCTCTCCCCCTCTTTTGGATTAGATAGCAACGAGGGTTTTGATAGATAGGCCTTCAGATCTTTGAGAACCTGTTGACATTCCTCAGTCCATTCGAACTGACTCTGCTTTTTAAGAAAGAATTTAAAACTCTTCTCCGAAGACTTGGAAATAAATCTTCCTAAGGCTGCAATTCTTCCTATTAGTCGTTGAACTTCCTTTTTGCTCGTAAGTACATTAGGTATCTCATCGATAGCTTTAATTTGAGCAGGATTTACCTATATTCCTCTATTTGATACAAGGAACTCCAAAAACGTACCCGGTTCTATGCCAAAGGCGCATTTTTCTGGATTTAGTTTCATGTTATACCTGCGTAGGATTTTGAAGGTAATTGAAAGATGTTGGAAGTGATCTTTCGCTTGTGTTGATTTTACCAGCATGTCATAAATGTATACCTCCATCGTTGGAACATCTGGGTCACCAGCCTTTGATACGTGGCTCCAGCATTTTTCAGGCCAAAATGCATGACCTTGTAATTATAAGTCCCCCTGTTTGTAATAAAGGATGTTTTTTCCTAGTCTGAGGGATCCATTTTAATCTGATTATAACCAGAGTACGCATCTAGAAATCTTAATAATTCATGACATACAGTGGCATCAATAATTTGATCTATGTGCGGTAATGAAAATGAATCTTTAGGGCATGCTTTATTTAAATCAGTGTAGTCTACGCATACCCTCCATTACCATTCTTTTTGGGCACCACTACAGTATTTGCTAACCAATTAGGATATTTTACCTCACGTATTGAACCAATTTTCAAGAGTTTCTGTACCTCTTCGTCGATCACTTGGTTCTTGAATGGTCCTTGATTTCTTTTCTTTTGCTTGACAGGCACGAAGGATGGATTTTCATTTAATTTATGAGTCATCACTTCCGGAGGAATACCTGTCATGTATGAATGGGACCAAGCAAAGCAATCTGCGTTAGCCTTTAAATATTTAATTAACTTACCTCTTCTGCTGGGGCTTAGCCTCGTGCCTATGTGGACTTTTTGTTCGGGCAGCTCAAATAGTGGAACAGCTTCGAGCTCCTCCGTAGTCATTTTGATATGCTCGTCCTCTTCTGTTCCTTAATGACATTAGGTCTGGAATCTATGTCTGCATGTTTTGATACTTCTTTCGGGGTGACTTGGTTCACCTTCTCGTGGTTACCTTCTTCCGCACCTGTTTGAACGATAGTTGTTTCCGTATCTGCTTGAAAGAATATTTCATCTTTTGATTTCTCCGCTTCTTTATTTTTGTTAGAGTATGATACAAAATTTATATTCCTTGAGGTTTGCTGATCGCCTCGAATCTGTTGAATTCCCCATTCAGAAGGGAACTTAATTACCTAATGTAAGGTAGATGGAATAGCTTTCATGTCATGGATCCATGGTCTCCCCATGATTAAGTTATAGGCCATGTCAGTATCAATGACTTGGAATCTAGTATTTTTAATTACTCCCTCTGTATAGATGCTAAGCTCAATTCCCCCTTTTGTTATGACCGTAGAGTTGTCAAATTTGGATAAGGCTCGTGCTTTTGGGATTACTTCATCCACCATTAGCATTTCTTCCACAACTCTCAACAAAATGATGTTAATTGAGCTACCTGGATCAATCAACACTCTTTTTACGTTAGTTTCATGTATAAGTAGGGATATTACCAGTGCGTCGTTGTGTGGAAACATTAATCCATCGATATATGCATCGTCGAATGATATATTGTCTGCTTCCAAGTCTTCACGAATCCACTTCCCGTGTGTAATTGTGAATTTTGTGGTTCTTTTGCAGATTACTCTGTTTACCTCCTCACCTCCATGTATCACGTTCACCGTTCTCTTTGGAGATGGTGGTTTCGGGGGCTCTTGCCTATTCTTCATGTATGCCTGCTTACCTTTTTCACTAAACAGTTCTATTAGATAGCCCTGTTTTAATAATTGTTCTACCTCACCTTGCAAAAATCCGCAATCCGACGTTCTGTGTCCATGATCGTTATGGAATTCACACCAGAAGGCTGGATTCCGTCTATTTGGGTTCGACCGTATTGGCGAAAAATAGACTCGCCATGTGGGTCTATTAAATGGCAACACGTGTTAGCAAAGCTTGGAGAAAACTGAAGAATGACATGTAAAGATGATATGTGAAACACCCCGGGAACCGAATACCGTGCCTGATAGCCTCGGAATTGGTCATCATAAACAGCTCGGAATAGGTGCGGGAGAATATCTCATAATTACAAATGAGGAAGGAATCAATTAATCCCGGATTATATGGGATTTATCATCATTACTCCATCAGTTACAAATCAATTATGTAACGTACAATAAATGCAGTAAATGATTGTAATGGTCAGAACAAGGCAATCAATTGCAAGATTGACTCAACATGCACGAGATTGACTCAGCAGGCACGAGATTGACTCCTCATCCACGGGATTGACTCATCAGTTATAGAATTAACTCATCAGTTACGGAATTAACTCATCAGTTACGAAATTCCAGCATTTACAAAGCTGTTATAAGTCTTCCAAAAGTAATGGATGGGTTGAGTAAATGCTCATAATGGACCCATTATTCAAGGATAATGGTTACTTAGATTTATCCCTAATAATAGACATAGTTATCACAATCAGGGAGATCGAACTTTCTTCTCTACAATTCTATACATTGTAATTTATATCATCTTGCTTCCAAGTTAGCCATAGTTTGGCCCTTCAAGCTCCGTTCGGCTCAACATCCTGTCAAGGATTATTCAATAAGAATTATTTCTTCTCTGCTTTATTTTTATTATATTGTCTGTCATTGAATTTATTTTCCACTTCTCTATCACGTTGTATTAACAAAAATTATATCTTTCGGATTGAATCGGTTGCTTGTGGCCCGTCATATAAAATTATTGCTTTGACCTTGAAAACTATTTTTTGGTTAAACAGATTGGTTCTGTTACCGGGAACTCAAGAAAATTTTCTATTCATCTAAAGATACTAACATTTTTTGTTAATATGTGCTTGCTTTCAGTTTAAACCTTCACCATGGCCGAAATTTGCCAATCAACACATGAGGACAACCAAGCTTGAGATGGCTTTACCATGAGAAAGGAAAAGGCAATAATAGCCATGATACTGATATATAAGCAACAAGAAGATAAAAATAGAGAATGTACATCGGCATATTGGTACCACAACTATTAGTACCGAAACTTATTAAAGACTCTACGCCAAATAGTACCGAGACATGAAGTTCAGATACATCAGGTAATTTTAATTTGCACAATTTAGTTCTAACTTGACAGAAACAGATCAAGGAACAAGAGGAGCGGATAGAACACCTCCGGGAATTCCCGCCTATCACGCGAGAATGATATGCAGCACCGAGCTTTAAATGGAGAAAGGCACGGATGTTCAAACAGAAGTCAAAAATAGGTCCGAGCAAAGAGATACGGGATTTTCTTCACGGGCTGAAAAGGATCCGAACCTTCCCGAACAGGTAAGGAATCACCTTGCTAAATTGAAAATTTCACCATGAGAAGAATGAAGGTTAGGAAAATCATGGGTAAAACACCCACGAGATTGTTTACAACGATACCACACCTGACAACTGGAAAAGAAAAGATAGGTGCGGGATGGATAATTGAAGACTACGAGGAAGAAGGTTCATTAATAGCCATGGACAATTACACAAATAATTTCGGATACAATCATTGAACCGAAAGAATCAAAAGCCACGAGGTCAAATGCTGAAAAACTAGAAACTATCATTGGCTTCCCAAATAGGAAGGTTTATGCTTGTCGAGACTCGACACCGAGTTTAAAGGTAAGTTGATTAAACTTTTACGTGATAATGCAAATTGCTTTGCTTGCCACCATTGTAACCATAACAGGTGTACCACCGAAGATAATGGTTTATATGCTTATTATTGACCCGCGGTATAATCCGGTCAAGCAAAAGAAGAAACTAGAGCCAAATAATAAAAGATAAAGTTATGGAACCTCGAAAGGTCGATTTAGTCCGAAAAGTTGAATCATTCAGACTCGTTACTAACATCAGCCCATCATCACTTTCAAAACTCCGAGGAGAAAGATGATTGCTAGTATGCCACATTGTCTCGGATGTCTAGGTAAATGCAATCTTAATTCAAGCAGAGAAAGGTATACAATCTCTTATCTGTTATAGAATGCTCATAGACATGGAAATTGCATATCTATATTTTGAGAAGTTGGCATTAATTGCTATTGCCCTAAGTTTAAGGCTTTATTGTCAATATCATTCAATTATCGTAGCCACTATATTTTCATTATACAATATTTTGCATAAACGAGAATTGTCAGGAAGGCTAGCTAAATGAGTAGTCAAACTTACGGAATATGATATTATTTGTTAGCCACAACAATAAAATCACAAGTTTAGCAGATTTCATGACTAATCTTTGTTTGAGCATATTACCAGAAGCTGAAATCAAAGTACATGTTATTTATGAGATAATTCTCGGGATCTGGACCTTCTACACAACTAAGTCCACAAGTATTAAAAGTCCTGGGTTAAGGACAATGCTTAATGCCTATCAGGAAAAGTATTTAGATTTCACAAAAGTTAGTTTATTACTAACAACAAAGATGAGTATAAAGCATATGATACATGCTTGAATTAGCTGGGGGACTCAGAGCAAAAGTATTGATTTGACGATTGATCAAATCCAAGAAAACTATGCAGCCCAAGAAAATCAAGTCGGATGTGCTAATCTCGGATCTACTGCTGATATCACTGACTCCAGAAGCAACTCCGGACTCTTATTGAGAAATATCATTTCTGGATCAAACATTAACATGATCGATTCATCCCTTATCTGGGCGATCCCTGATCTATCATCAATTAGAATGAAAATGAGGTAAGCCCGACTAATTTAATTTTGGCATAATAAACTTCATTGATTACTTGCAGAATAGGACTTTACCCACAGACAAGCACGCTCTCGACAACTCTGAGTGTGTCTCATCCGGTACTGCCTTGTTGAAGGAGAATCATATTTGAGAATATTCAAGGCTCCAAAAGCTAAAATGCCACATGTACCAAACAAACAAAATATATGATGCGAGAAATCTACAAAGAAAGCCGCAAAAATTACTCCGGTAATAAGGCAAGATATCACATGATACTAGATAAAATTTTGGAACCTCCGTAGTTCCCGGCCAGAGTAAAAAATAAAGAAAGGGCTACGCTACCGTCTCTATGCTTTAACTAGACCATTTGAAAGTCCATCAACAATGGAACTGGCTATCCTATCCGAGATTATTAAACTGGGGACTGTCAAATTATGATTCCAGTGTTTGAGTTCTCATACCTCAAAACTCAAACACTAGGGAGATCACTTATACTTGAAGATTAGTCAATCTGACTTGACATTATAAGAAGTGATTCAAACAATAGATTGCTTTGGGAGATAAATTTATAAGAGTATTCCGACATTATTTACCACAATCTCAACTCAGCAAGTTGTATTTCTCATATCAAGCATAAACACTTCAAACAGTGTTGAATGAGATCTTCAAAAATTCATATACTTCTCTTACACAAAAAGTATCAAGAACTCCATGTCGAGTCAAGAATCCCACGATAATAAACGAGGATTTTATGTTCAAGTCAACATAAATGTATGCAAATATGCCATCAGAATAAAGTTCACTTTGAACAAACACATGGCTTATATTTGGTCCAGCAACGACCATTCAAGTTAAAAAGTTTTTCTTAATGGCTAATTATATTATGACTCGGATCGGTTATCCCGAATATCTCAAATATTATTTTGGACATGTGTCCCTCTCTACTTGGAAGTATGTTCATATACTCCAATTTGGATTCAAAATACAATCAGATTTAATGTCTCTTCAAGACAAATCTACCAAGATCTATATTTATTTGGGATCAGTATTCCCTCAGACTCAATGTATTACCGAGATCAATACTCCAGGAAATCCTACCAGGATTATTACTTCCACAGACTAAAAGTCAACTCTGATGAATCGATCCTATTTTACGCCTTAATGAAAAGGAGACGTCCTTTTCATAGCGTTTAAATATATAAAAGGGCCTCTTTTATTTAAAAATTAGACACCTAAGGGTGAAACATTAAGGCATCGCACATGTAACGATGCATCCAAATATATATTTCAAGTCTGTAAGACTAAATATGAGCACTCAAATAAATTCATAAAGTGCCATAAAAAGTTAGTACTCGGATAAATTCCCTAAAGTACCAAGTGATGATATTAGACCCGAAAGACACGAGAAAGTAACTAAATTCCCGGTTTAGGTCACAACCCTTTTGATGAAATAAAAAGGGTCAAGCAGTCATCATCTAAAAAGTATAAACCTTCGAGTCCCGTATGTATTTTCCTTTTCAGGAAATGGACCACATGGAAGGAATAATCAAGTGCTCATGCTTCAAAGCTCTAGCACTTGGGGGACTATAGAAGGCAAAAAAGACTGGGAAAGGCAGAATTCAAGTCAAGCCTAAGGTCTACCCAACAAACGAAAGTTAAGAGCGAAGTCAAGAGCCAAAAATGCAAGCCTGATTCAAAAACCTACAAAGAAAACACTCGTGGATGTAAATGAATGTTCAGGTTAAAGGAAATATTTAGTCAAGGGTTGCAAGATATACCCTTGTATTTATTCAAAAACTATTGTAAATGAAAACAGTTGCGGGTAAAAATTCATACCCTTATATTTAAAAACTGTTATAAACAGTTATTCCCTTGTATTAACTCGAAAAAACTGTTGCAAGAGAAAAACAGTTACGAAATACAAGTTTATATCAAATCTGTTAAAAGAAAACAGTTGCAAAATGAGTTATAGACGATACACAAACACATGGGAAATGTTACGAAAGTTCAATACCAAAACTTTCTTTAAAACATTGTTAAAGAGAAACATGTGAATAATTCCTATCTCTCTATTGCATATTTACACCATTATGAAGTTGAGACGTCTTCTTCATTAAGTGTCGATCAAAAATGGCCCTCTTTTATAAATCGTGCTCGTTTAAAAAAGACACGAAGTATTGAAGCATTTTTAATGCAAAGTCAAATAACACAGGGTGAAACAAAAACCCAAACATTAAAGTAGGAAGAAAATAATGCCGAAATTTATATATCGAACTTGCCAAACATAAGGCAAACATTTCTCTTCAAACTGCAAAACAAGACAGGGGTAAACCAACCGATTATTGATGAAACGAACATGAGAGTTGGAGTTGTCATATGAATCTCTAAGTTCTGCACTTTTTTTTTCCTTCGTCCGGTTTTTGTCCCTATTGGGTTTTTTCGGCAAGGTTTTTAATGAGGAAGATGCAAGGGAGAAAAGGATCAAATCTTCCACTTCCTGGTCATATCACAGTGAATAATCGAAAAGTGGGGGGACTATCTGTATTGGCAAAAAATAGACTCGCCATGTGGGTCTATTAAATGGCAACACGTGTCAGCAAAGCTTGGAGAAAGGTGAAGAATGACATGTAAATATGATATGTGAAACACCCCAGGGACCGAATACCGTGCCTGATAGCCTCGGAACTGGTCATCATAAATAGCTCAGAACATGTGCGGGAGAATATCTCATAATTACAAATGAGAAAGGAATCAATTAATCCCGGATTATATGAGATTTATCATCATTACTCCATCAATTACAAATCAATTATGTAATGTACAATAAATGCAATAAATGATTGTAACGGTTAGAACAAGGCAATCAATTGCAAGATTGACTCAACAGGCACGAGATTGACTCAGCAGGCACGAGATTGACTCAACAGGTACGGGAGTGACTCATCAATTATGGAATTAACTCATCAGTTACAGAATTAACTCATCAGTTACGAAATTCCAGCATTTATACAGCTGTTATAAGTCTTCCAAAAGTAATGGATGGGTTGAGTAAATGCTCATAATGGACCCATTATTCAAGGAGAATGGTTACTTATATTTGTCCCTATAAATAGACATAGTTTTATCACAATCAGGGAGATCGAACTTTCTTCTCTACAATTCTATACATTGTAATTCATATCATCTTGCTTCCAAGTTAGCCATAGTTTGGCCCTTCAAGCTATGTTTGACTCAACACCCTGTCAAAGATTATTCAATAAGAATTATTTCTTCTCTGCTTTATTTTTATTATATTGTCTGTCATTGAATTTATTTTCCACTTCTCTATCACATTGTATTAACAAAAATTATATCTTTCGGATTGAATCGGTTGCTTGTGGACCGTCATATAAAATTATTGCTTTGACCTTGAAAACTATTTTTTGGGTTAAAAATCGACCTCATTTCTTTGGGCCATCGAACCTTATCGCCCATATTTCTCAGTATTGTGATTAGTTCAGAAGTACTTACATTGAAGTTGTGGTCTCCAATTCTTGTACTACCTCTGCTTCGTTCATCGCGATCCTTTTTGGATCTTGATGAGGATGAGCTCGTATCTCGATTTGATGGTCTGTATTCTGACCGGGCATTTTCAAACCTGGGACGGGTTTCTCATCCCGAAGGTCCCATATAAGGGTCGTACCTGTTTTTACCTGCTCTCTTTTCTGTTTCGGAGCGTCTGGAACTGGTTCGGTCTTCAGCTTTTGATTGAGCAATGGTGTCTTCTTCTATTTGTAGCTTAGTGCTATACCTGTTATAGACGTTGTTCCATGTTGTGGCTGGGAATTCTCTCAAGCGTTCCTTGAGTCTCCTCGTGGCTTCATAACTCCTATCATTTAAATTACTTGCAAGTGCCATGACTGCCCAATTGTCAAGTACCCTTGGTAGCAGCATTCTTTCTCGTTGAAACCTGTCTACAAATTCACGAAGCAACTCTGTGTCTCCTTGTTTTATTTTGAATATGTCTTCTATTCTTTTTTCGACTTTTTGCGCATCGGAATGCGCTTTTATAAAAGAATCTGCAAGCTCAGCAAAAGATTCAATAAAATTTTCGGGTAAAAGGGAATAACATGTCAATGCTCCTTTAGTGAGTGTTTCTCCGAACTTCTTGACTAGGACTGCCTCAATTTTTTGTTTAGTCAGGTCGTTGCCTTTTACTCCAGTGGTAAAAGCAGTTACATGATCACGTGGATCGGTTGTCCCATCATACTTGGGAATATCAGGCATTTTGAATTTCTTGGGGATAGGCAAGGGTGCTGCACTTGGCTTCCAAGGTTGTTGAGAATATCTATCAACATCAATGCCTTTAATGACAGGTGGTACTCTAGGGATTTGCTCAATCTAATCATTTTGTTCCTTCACCTGTTTCTGTAAGGTTAGTAATAAAGATTGTAATTCTGGGTTATTGGACATACCTGGTCTCGCTTCAAGGGACTCATTTAGAGCGCCCCCGCTTCCTGAGTTTGCTAACCCAGATTGTGGGTTTTCCACAGTTACGGTGTTGTTAGGAGGTGGCGTAGGTGATGCAGCTGGTAATCCTCTCATGAAAGCTTGTAAAGCTTGAGTCACGTATTCACCAACCATTTGCTTCACCTGATCTTGTTCTCTTGTTTGTTCATTTGCGTTGTTATTATTGTTTTGAGTCGTGGATCTGTCTGGGGAATGCTCCCTTGAGCCCCGTGGGGTTCCTGAAGGTGATGGAACTGGAGTTCCAATTCTCTGTTGATTATTGTCTTTGGCGTTCGGCATAATTCAGAGAATGTAGTTTGAAAGTAAACAGAGATTATCATATTTCCGGTAACGGAATCAATTTGTTTAACCAAAGAATTAGATTTTTTCCAAAGCTATTTTAAGAAGAACACGGGTTTCTGATAACCAAAGAATAAGCTAATAATTGTAAGTAAATTTGTAATTGGAAAGCAGTAAGATGTGCAAAAAGTAAGTATATTGCAATAGTAGTTCGAATGTGTCCTTACAAGTTATATTTTACTCCCTTATATAGGGAATTTCTTAATATAACGTCTTCCCTTTTTAGTAATTGAGCATTAACGACTAATAATGGCATTAATGTAACGTTACAATGATTAACCATAACTATTGCGTGAAGGTTATGTAACGTTTGGTTCATTAATTAAAGATCTCTGAATCTGCCCTTTATTCTGCCTGGATTCATCCTGCCCGTGCCTCTTCATCTTCTCAATTAGGTTAAGATTCTCATATCTGATTATCCTGTGGGTATGCTATTCCATGCCTCTTTGCCTCGTACCTCTTCATGAAGTTTCGTCCAGTTGTCACTTTTTCATTGTTTCACATAGATTGCTGAGTCATCTATAATTATTACACGTGTGAAACTCTTTTTTACCAATATATATATAGAGAGAGAGAGAGAGAGGGGAAAGCCCGTGCTACACCCGGGCCCAACATAATATTGTGGCAAACAAAGTGAAATTACAGAGAATCAACAACATAGTTTGGTTAATGTTCAAATTAAATACAACACCGGCATCGAATCTAGGAAATTAGACAACTCTTTTGGCCTTTTAGTTAAAGATGTCCATCAACCAAGTTTTCAAGTTATTTTCATCACATAACACTAACACTTACTTGCTAAAGTTACTTTATTGCTCATATTAAGCATCTAAGTTGATTGAATACAAGATGTGGTAGCACACTTTAATATATTTACAATATGTGTAGAAGGCACAAATACAATGCCTGGTAAAACCATATTCAAGTAGTAGAAACATAGTAAGCATATCCTAACCTATCTTGAGCAATGAGATAGAGTTAAACTCCCAAGATTAGTAGTCATTTTTTACATTCTAAAAAACAAAGCATAGGAAGATTTTGATGTACCCTGAAGTCAGAAAAATAGAGTTAAAGGTTTGAGCAAGATTTTTGGCACATCTGCAGGTATCTTGAAAATCAGTTCCTTCAGCAAAGTGTTAGTTTATACGCCATTCATATGTTACCTTTAGTGTACCTAACTCTCTTTAACTTTATGATTGAACAATTTATGTCCATTTCTGCTTGGTACTTGGCCACAGCCACTAAAACAAAATAATGATAGCAACGGAAAAGCTTTGATGCCACCAATGTAGTATTTAATTTGATTTTTGATTATGGAGACAAAGACCAATTACTAATAATTCATCACTTTCAACTCGTTTTGTAATAAACTCGATCAGTTCATACTTCTCACGTAGTAACCTTAACCAAAAAGCACCAAATATGTGTTGTTCCTAACTGTGTAATATACAGAATTCGTATCCATTGTTATTAAATACAATCTTTAGTATTGTTGCTCCTTCTATATGAAAGCTAACTTCCATCCATTCTTTACAAGAAATTAAACAAACGAACGTGACTAAAAAGGACGGTAGAATACAATATCATTAGATACCTAAACAACAACTTATTATTTCAGTGCTTATCAAAACTTTGGGCCAACAAATTAAAGTGACACTAACAAAAAATGCAGAAACATAATAAGCTATTGGATTGGAAAATTCTTGCTGTTGGATTGAAAAGATATGAGTTCCTCCATGACGGTCGAGAAAAAGGAAGAAGACAGAGAATTGGAAAGTAGAAAAATTACCTACTTGAAAACCAATACACGTAATAAAAATAATTTTAGAGTAAAAATAAAAAAGTGAAAGATGTATAGTATTCGTAAAATAGATGCTAGAATGCTTTTGAAGAAGATTGGAATACCCACTGCTGACGATGCACTCTATTCATATCGTAGTATTTTACTATTTGTATTTTCTCCTTTTGAAACATAAATTCTGGCAACAATGTGTTATATATATATATATATATATATATATATATATAACACATTGTTGCCAGAATTTATGTTTCAAAAGGAGAAAATACAAATAGTAAAATACTACGATATGAATAGAGTGCATCGTCAGCAGTGGGTATTCCAATCTTCTTCAAAAGCATTCTAGCATCTATTTTACGAATACTATACATCTTTCACTTTTTTATTTTTACTCTAAAATTATTTTTATTACGTGTATTGGTTTTCAAGTAGGTAATTTTTCTACTTTCCAATTCTCTGTCTTCTTCCTTTTTCTCGACCGTCATGGAGGAACTCATATCTTTTCAATCCAACAGCAAGAATTTTCCAATCCAATAGCTTATTATGTTTCTGCATTTTTTGTTAGTGTCACTNAACATTGAAATTGTACGCAAGAAAAAAAGCCACTGACATGGCGTTTTACTTCTATAGTAAAGAAGGTATTGAGATGAGTTTAGGTTTTCCTCATATTCCAAAGTCAATTCAAGTTTTCACTTAAAAACAAATAATTATAATTTGTGCAGCCAAAATTTACCGGATAATTATATCTTAGTGCCAAATATGTTTCCTCTAAAAAAGGATTGTCTTGACTTTTTACTTTTATGGATAACAATTTTTCTCAAGAAAAAATAAATAAATAAAGAAGAAGAAGAAAGCCCAAACGAAAATAGAAAGCATAAGGGGGTTCCATTTCCTATTCAAAGGGCGAGAGGTGTATTCCCAACCTATAAAGATTGAGGGGGCAAATTAGATTTTATTCAATTAAGCTAGCGTTTGGCCATAAATTCTTAAATTTATTTTGAAAAATCTGCTTTGGGTGAAATTTGGCTTGAAGATGAAAATGTGTTTGGACATACGTTTTCAAAACATATTTCCCAAAAGTAATTTGGAAAAAAATGTGTATTATTAGAGATTTGGCCCAAAACCAGCTATTGAGATGGTATTGGGATTTGGGATTTGAGATTTTGCCAAAATATAGGCAAAATCTATGACCAAATTTGTGTTTGCCAAATAAAATCTAAGTTTATTTTGACAAAATCTGTGGTCAAACAGATCCTAAGAATGAATGAATACGTTACTCTACTGCAACCTTTAAGGGAAACACAAATAATATTGTTATTGGAGTGATTGATTGAAGTTGGAATGATGACTTACAAGTTGAGTGTATTTTATTTTTTCCGAGAAGATGTCGTACTCTAGTAATCTATAAAAGCAAATAAGGATTCATATGATAACCTAGTATAATTCAACTTGACATTACATTTTAAAAGGAAGAGAAAGGGTCTAAATTTGTTCTTGAACTTTGCAAAATAATTTAGATTTGTATTGACCAATTAATAGTTCGATCAAATCTACCTCTGCCATGGAAAAATGAAGCTAGATTTGCCTTTATTGATTAACAACAAATATTTTCCAGCACATGAATATTTTACAAAAGAGAAAAGGGTTAAATCTGCTCAAACTATGCGAACTGATTCAATTTTATCCGTGAACTTTGTAAAATGATCTAAATTTTTATTTCCCTCATCCTCTGAATTGGTCACCACAATAAAGTTGATTCTCTTTTTTGGTATAATAAAAATCAATAATAAAAGAATCAAACTTTTTCAATAAAAATTCTCTCTAAATTCTCCCGGTGTACGATAGAGTGAACTAACGTGCGCATCACCAAAAAATGCCGAGAGGGCCGTCGAGGAAGACTAATAACCAAGCGATTGATGTAGAATTGATAATTGAAGCAGTGAAAAAAGGCCTAGGCCTTACTAATGAAGCAATACGACACCAAAAAATGGGGAAAATGATGGATCCATGGCATGCGCTACCAAATCGGAAAAGTGACATCAACACTCCAGCGGCCACAATTGGAGCAGTAATAACTATGGGAAGTGAAGCGGCCAAATCTATGAATGCTCATGCTGAAATTGGGGCTGCTATGACAAAGGTAACGCCTAATGCAATTGAAGTTAGGGCTGAGACTAACAAAGGCGAGACGGCAACCGGAGCTAGGAAACAACTAGACCTAGCTATGGAGGAAAAGGAAAATAATGCTTGGCCAAAGTTGTTTGTAGGAAATAGATTTGCTGCTCGTGGAATGAATCTCATCTTCATAGCTACAACGATTCATTATGGAGAGAAGATTGTGGAATTACAGAAGGCAAAAATTGAGAAAGGCACAGAGAAATGGAAGACATTAATAATCTTTTATGTTGTTGGAGAAGATCCCTCAATTGATGTCGTTGAACGATACATTGAAGGCCAGTGAGGATTTACACCCAAGCCTAGAGTATACTATCATCCGACTCAATAACTTGGAGGATAGGGATAGGGCGATAACATCAGGTACACACATGATGAATAACAAGCTAGTGATTATCAAGGCATGAGCAGCAAATTTTGATTTCAACAGTGAGATCCTGAAGACAATTCCACTATGGATCAAATTACCAAATCTTCCATTGAACTGTTGGGAGATGAAAACTCTGAGTCGTATTGGAAGTGTTATGGGGAATCCATTATATGCAGATGATTGTACTACAAAAGTTGATATAATAAGCTATGCTCGTTTGCTGATTGAAATGGGTGTCACTTAAGAATTGCCACAAAAATTGGTAGCGAAGGATCCACAAGGGAAGCTGTTTACACAAGAGGTACAATATGACTGGGTGTCGGAATTCTGTGGTTCATGCTTGCAAGCTGGACATGACTGTGCAAAGAACAAACCTCAAGTAAGGAAGGAAGTAAAGGAGAAGACTCAAAATATACGAGGGAGGAATCATAATAAGAAATGGGTATGGCAAGCTAAACAACCACAAGAACAGGTGGCAGTGCAGAAACATGGGACAGGAAGGAATATTGGGTCATCTCAGCAAAATGATACTAAGGAGGATGAAGGATGGCAAAAAACTAGAAGGAAATCTACCAATAAGGGTACTAAGAAGGCTAGTATACAACCAAATCAGGTGCCTACTAACAACAAATTTGGTCCACTGTCAGAATGCAATGTATTAGCAGACAAAGTAAGAGTAATAATTAAAGGGCATAGTAGTAAAGGCATGGGTGAAGGAAGAATACAATCGTCTCAATATTCCAAATGAAGGTTGTTAGATGGAATGTTAGGGGGATGAACAAAGTATACAAGCAAACGGAGTTGAAGGAGTTCTTGAGGGAAAATAAAATAAGCGTACTGGCTATTTTAGAACACAGAGTTAGTAGAAATAAGATTCCATAGATAGTCAATAAAATTGCTTATGGTTGGGAATGGTGTACTAATGGCAATACTGCAACTAGAGATCGTATATGGCTAATGTGGGACCTAGCTGCAATCAATTTTACTGTGCTAGAGACACATAAACAGTTTATACATGGGATCATCCAGGAAAGGGATAACAATATTGTTATTCATTTTTCATCAATCTATGGGGCCAACAAGAAAAGATCTATGGAAGAAATTAACGAAAATAGATGAGCTAATGATTCGCCCCTGGTTAATAATGGGGAACTTTAACTCAGTCCTAGATGTGGAGGATAGAGTACAGGGAAGTGAGGCACATGAATATGAGACTAGGGACTTCAGGAGGTTCATAGAAGAATGTGGCATCACTGAACTTCAAACAAGTGGGAGACTATTTGCATGGACTAACAACCATGTGTATAGAAGAATAGATAGAGCACTAGTAAATGCACAATAGATGAATACTATGCCTCCTTCATTTATGCACATAAAGGATCCTTACTTCTCAGATCATTCCCCTTTATGCATTGAGGTGGGACAGGAAAGCATTTGTAGAAAGAAGTCATTCAGATTCCTAAATTTCTTGGCAAATCATGCTGAATTTGAAGAGATTGTGAAGAGCAGTTGGTCAATTCACACACAGGAAAAAGGAATGGTGACTATTTGGTTAAAACTTAAGAAGGTTAAAGGAGCTCTGAAGAAGCTAAACAACAAATAGTTTATAGGAATGGAGAATAAAATAAAAAGTATACGGGATAAGATGAAGGAGTTATAAACACAAATGAGGGGTATAAACCATACCATAACACAGTTTGAGGAAGAGAAGGAATTAAAACAGCAACCGAAAAAATGGAGCTTAATAGAAGAAAGCATATACAGACAAAAGTCAAGGATACAATGTCTCAAGCTGGCGACTCTAACTCAGCATACTTCTATGCTAGCATGAAAGGGAGAAGAGTACAGAATTATATAAATCAACTAACATCCACAACAGGGAGATACAAGAAGATATAAATGGCTTTTACAAGAACCTACCGGGCTCCAGACAGAATTGTTGAAGATATTGTTTAGCATAACAAACTGATAACTATGTAATCTCCTAATTCTAGTTTAGAAGAATTAGGACTCCTTGTATTAGCTATCCTAGGAGAGTCCTACTCTATGTAATATAGCCTAAAAGATAGGATAAATACTGTATAAATACATATGACTCTTGTATCCAAAATTATTATCAATACACGATTTTCTTGACACTGTCTCTGCGCCATATTTTCATGGTATCAGAGCTTCTTTGAAGAAAAATTCCGCTGCCAAAAACTCAATCTCTACTACACAGTATTAATTCTGTTCATATGGCTTCCAACACCTTTTCAACAGCCTCCCTTCATCACCTCATTGCCTCATGCCCCGTAAAGTTGAAGCCCTCCAACTACTTGATATGGAGAACACAAATGATGCAACTTATACAAGCGATGAGATTGAACTATCTTATTGAAGGGAAGCCAGAAATTATAAATGTTGAAGGCACCAGTGAAAGCAGCGATAAAGATGGTGGAAAGGCAACTGACAAAGACAGCACTACTGTTGATTGGGCTGAAAAGGATGTGTTGTTAAGGAGTTGGATATCAGGAACAATGTCAGAAGAGAGTATGTATCTCATTGTGGGATGTATGACTGCTAAGAAAATGTGGGAATTCCCGGAAGAAACCTATTTGCAGGAAACAAAGGACAAGGAGTTCCAGTTGAAGCAACAACTTCAAACCATCAAGCTTAGCAGTAGAACCATTGATGAATATCTGAAAGAATTCAAAGGCATTTGTGATGGCTTGGCTTCCATACACAAGCCTGTCGATGATGACAACAGGGTGATAAACTTTGCTAGAGGTTTGGGTCCTAAATACAAAACCTTTAGGACAGTGATGCTTGGCAAAGCACCTTATCCAACTCTAAGTCAGTTGGTCACTTCTTTAAGAGGTTTTGATCTCAGAGAGGATGAAGGAGATTATTTAAATCAAATGAATCACAAAATGGAATTTTCAGCACAAAGGACATACAACAACAGAGGTAGAGGAAGAAGAGGTAACATGAATTATAGTTCAAGAGGTAGAGGCTTCAGGCCTGCCGGACAGATTAACCATCAGAACACTCAAGGATTTGGAAATTCTTCTAAAGGACAGGAAACCACAGGATCATCAGCATGTCAGATATGTGGCAGGAACAATCACACTGCAATAAAGTGTTTCTACAAATGGGATTTCTCCTATCAAGGACAAGAAGATTTGCCACAGGCTCTTGCTACACTCAATGTAAACAATCAGAATGGTGGAGATAATGCTCACTATATGGATTCTGGAGCAAGCACTCACATGGCCAACAATTCACTAAAAGGTATCGCTGTGAGCTCGAAAGCTTAACAAACATTGATAAAAACCCAAGGGTCTACCCTATCCTATAAAACTATTCGAGCTTGGTTATTTGGTAACCGATTTGCCAGTTCGAAACGAGCCGATTTCTCAAACAAATTTTGTACTCGGGAACTTGCCTTCGTAACTGGGGGACTTGCCCCCGGAAAAACGAAAAACCTAAGGGTTTATTTTAATCACGAGTTGAACTAAAACAATGAGAAATTTTCAACGAAGGCAACTAACATACAAAGTCATGAAGAAAAACTCATGAAGGCATAAAAGGATATATTTTCATTATATCAAATAATATATGTACAAAGGGCCAGCCAGAGCCTTACAAAAGAAAAAAGAAGAAGTTATAACCTAGTAATGATCGGGGCTTATCCCCTTGATACCGGCCTCCTCCTGAGCAGCTTCTTTTTAGGCATCTTCTTCAACGACCTCACCGCCATCTTCTCCGCTACCAGACCCGCCATCATCATCATTATCATCAGAAGAGACGAGCTATCTAGATTCAGTCTCGAGCTCTTTTGCCCGAGCAATCTTCGGAAAGGTCAACACCTCGAGCATGAATTTCCTCGAGGGTTTTCCTCCGGGATTGGAACTTAGCCAAGTCACTAGGCCAATGCTCCCGATTGGAAGCCTCCCCTAGCTGGGTTTGAACAACTACGACGTTAGCCCGGTATTGCTCTATGGATTTGTCCGCCTTGGCCTTAGTCTTTTCGATCTCAGCCTTGGCCTCACCAAGCCCGGCTTTGAGCTCCTAGACCCATTTGGCCTGAGCAAAACCTTTTTCTCTAAGGTCTTGGAGCTGGGCCTCAGCCGAAGATAAGTTGGCCAAAGCTGCTTCCTTTTCAACAGCAAGGCGGTCCATCCTAGCTTTCCACCGATCGCAGTCGGTCTTAACCTGGTCGGCCTCCGCCCAAAGAAGACCGATCTTCTCCATCTTCTGTTGTAGCTGAGATTTCGAAGGGTTAGCTTCCACAATGGAGTCGATCCCATACCATATCAATAAGGCGGTTACCTGCTTGTCCAACTCGGCTTCGTCTTCATGAGCCTTGGCCAGGTCCGTATGAAAGTCCTTTATGACCTCGTCCTTTTGGCCACGAAGAATCTTCAAAGCATTCTTCTCTTCTGAAACCCTTCGGAGATCGGCTTCGCACTGATTAAGGGTATCTCGGAATTTGGCAAAAGCCTATATGAGGAAAAAGAACACAAGTTAGAAAGAATAACCTTAGAAAAAAGATGAAGAGTAATGACCAAAAAACAACAAGCACTTACCTTGGATAAAAGACGTTGAGCTTCCGCCATGAGGACCGAAGCATCACTAATATCGGAGGCATCATCGACCCCCACGAAACAATCCAGAAAAGGATTGCCAGCGCTAGAGCCTTCGCCAATCTCGGGGTCTTCAGCCTTTGGGTATCCCTTATTGCCTCTTCGGAGAAGACCGACATTGAAGGCATTTGACCTATTGTCATGGCCTCGAGAGAATCGCTCGGAGTGCTTTGTACGATCCTCCTGGTTTCGGAACCGTCCCCACACGGTGTAGAAGTTGATGATCGAGACACCGTCTCGACCTTAGGAGATTTGGGGTACACCCCCAAACTTTTCTTCGAAGCCTCCTCAATGTGAGGCTCGGTTGTAGCAGGCGGAAGCTCAGAACGTGAAGCAACCTCGATAGCCTTTCTAGGGCGAGCTACCAACGCCAAGGAGCCTTATTCTTCCTCCTTCTCGTTCTGGTCCCTCAACGTTTGAACCACATCCGCCGAGAGTCTGACTGTTTTTCTCCTCACCCTTTGAGTCTTGGTTTTAAAGACCTCAGTTTGAGGGGTATTCTTCATTTTCCTGTCTTTTTCAGGCCTTGGAGCCAGGGACTCGACTTTGCCACCTTTGCTCGAAGACCTCATAATGGCATCTTTGGTCAGACCTACATAAACCGAAGGTTAATAATGAAGAAAAGGGATAATTATTTTGGAAAACGTGAGAATGGACCTTACTATGGTTTTTGGCCTCCCACTTGCCTTTAGCCAAATCCCTCCACACTCGTTCAGTACGAGTTGAGGTGAAGGCAAGCATGTGGATCCAGTCTTCAAAATCAGACACTGCCTCGGGCATCCAAGGGTAGGCTGTATGGTCGGAGAGAAATGTTAGACAAGATCAAAAGAGACACGGAACCAAAAAAACAAAAGGTCACTTACGTTACGCTCTCCACTCCTCGGGAAATGACATCTTTTCTTCTGGTATTATATCACATGTCCTCACCCGTATGAATCGGCTCATCTAACCCCGATCTTTATCTTCGTCGATATTCAAGAATAGGGCTTTGTTCGCTCGGCAGTTAAGTCCGATTAGCCCTCGATAGAGTCGAAGCCTGTATAAACGCATAAGGTGGTCTAATGTGAACTCCAGCCCCCAACCTCGCTGGAGTAAAAGCGCAACATGATCACTAAGTGCCAAAGTGAGGGGTGGAGCTGACCGAGGGTAACCTCATACCTCTTGTAGAAGTCGAAGATCACGGGGTTGACGGGACCCACTGTGAAGGGGTAAGTGTACACACTCAAGAACCCCTTCACATGTGTGGTGATCCTCTCTTCAGGCGTAGGAATTTGCTCCACCACCTATGGACCCCAACTGCATTACCTCTTCATGACCTCGACATGGCCCTTGGCAATCGACTAAATATACACCGACATATATTCGCATCGGACCGACACCGATGAGGGGTTATCAACCTTAAAATCAGTTTTAAGGATATAGAGGCCAGGTACGTATTCATGGACGGCCAGTTCTACCTGCGTTTTATTGACGGCCAGTCGGGAAGAAGAAGATGGAGCTTTCTCCTTCTGCGCTACTGTTTTAGAGGTCTTCGCCACTTACGTATGAGTAGTGAGTAAAAAGAAGGTATAGAACTAGCAGCTCCGGTGGGAACACCGGTGGTTTGGTAAACGGTGATGAGAGGGAAGCAAGAGGGATTGTGAACTCAAGGGTTTGTGATAAAAGAAAAGTAAAGTTTGAATCTATTAAGGAGCTGGTATTTATAGGTTTAGAACGGCGGTTCGGTGCCAGTAGTGACCGACCGACGACTGACATGCATTGATGGTTTTTTGGGAACCGAACTGACGGGACGTTTCGGTCACATCCATCGCTTACATCATGAGGATGACATCATGGTAGAGGTATTGAATAATCGAGGCTAAAATCTTTTCTTATCATTTCATTCTAAGAAACGCGGGGACTATCTATATACGGTAAAAATTAAAGATACCCGATTCTACGGGTTCGAGGGCATATCTCGAGAGTAAGCTGATATCGGAGCAAATTCGGGCTTAGAGAATATGAAGACTAAGGGATTGGGATCAGGATAAATCAACACCACAGTAACATAATCACAAGATATCCGCAATCGACAACCAATCCCGGCGAAAATCTGGGAACTGGTAGAACCATTAACGGCTAATGGTATCAATCATGTATTTTACTTCCGAAATTAGAGTCATACCTTATTTAGGATTCCTGTACTATATAAAGGGGAACCCTATTCATATGTAAACATCATCAAAATTATCATTATACACGAGTTATTGCTTACACTCTTGAGAAATACAAACACCCTTTAATTCGCTCTTAACTCTAAACATTCCTATTGTTCATATTGTTATTGTTGCTCTTACTGTTCTTGGTAATTGATCTCGAGTCTAATCCAGATCGGGGTCGATAACTTGGAACTACACGGGTTTGATCCATTTAAATCGTTTAATTCCTTTACTTATTTTGCTATTTATCAGGTGGCATTGAGTTAGATCACATATCCTTATAACCACATTACAAGTTTAATTATTAATCGTATTTCGAGGTAAACAGGGAGAATTTTGATCAATCTCCCTATATATTTGCCTTTGTAATATGAACCTCTTTTGTAGCTTGTGACATTAGCCTCAACTTCCTTTTATTGTTTTTTCGTAAAATTCTTCAACTTATTTATCAGCTCATATAATATTTTTTAACCTGGTCGATTTGCCATTTAATAATTTGGTTTTATTGTTTATCCAATTTGTTCATTATATTCTTCATTCATACTAAAAATTAGGGGTGTTCATAGTTCGATTTGGTCGGTTTTTCAAATAATGGAACCAAACCAAACCAATTAAGTCGGTTTTTAATCGATTTGGTTTGATTCGGTTTTTATCGGTTTTTTGATTTTTGTCGGTTATTTATCGGGTTTTTTTCTTAACACATGAGACATACACTACCAAATGCATATTCCGGCAATGTCACGACCCAAATCTTAACTCAGGTCGTGATGGCACCCAACACCGAGGTCAGGCAAGCCAACATTTAATTTACTAGTGAATTTCCCTTAGTTGTGAAACATTTCCAACACTTGCCAAATTTTCAAGTTTAAGACATTAAGTAAAAGCGGATAAAGTTTGACTAACTTAAGCAGGAATAGCCATAAGGGATCATAAATCAATATTTACAGCCCAAAAATAAAATGTCTACTACGTGTGTGCCAGGAACTAGTGTCACAAGTCTACAGGCATACTAGTAGAGTATAACAAAAGATGAATAAACTGTCCTATTGTCTGAAAGAACTAGACAGGAATAAACAAAAGAAGACTCCATAGTGCTGATGAAGATCGCCAAGAGAAGTAGCTCACCGTGAAGTCAAATCAAGGTATATTTCAGGATCGAGCTCCGACTTGATACCTAGATGCACCCGCCTCAGAACCTGTACAATTAGGTACAGAAGTGTAGCATGAGTACATAAACAGATATGTACCCAGTGAGTATCCATTCTCATCTCGAAGAAGTAGTGACGAGAGGTCGACTTGACACTTACTAGGGTCCAAACAATATAATTAAGCAGGATATAATGAAGGTAACAAGTATGCGAGGATAATAAGGCGGTAAATATCGAAATGTAACCGCAATTCAATTTTAAGTGGTGAACAATAATAAGCAAGTTCTCAATCCATTTCCACCCAGATTTCTATCAATTCAATAGTCATAAAGACGTCAAGCAAATTAGCATACGCATAACGGAATAAGGACAACTGGCCTGAGCCATCATAATAACAATATATGTGCACTGCCGAAGGGTCGAACAACGCGAACCATAGATGCATCTATCAACCTGCCGTGGCGTACAGTCCGCTCCCATGAGAGTGGGGGAACACAACACTCCGCTCGCGGAATATAAATTGCGAAGCGGTCACATGCAAACTCAACATCTTTCTTTAAACCCTTTTCAATGAAAAATTCCTTTAAAATACCAAGTTCCATGATTTTCTTGGAACGAAGTTGCATACAATGAAGTCATAAGGCATATAATTCAATTTGAGGAAATTCATACGGCATGGTGTGAGCCTAACTACCCGTACATAGCAATAATAGTCACTACGCACGGACTCTCGTCACCTCGTACGTACGTAGGCCCCACAAACATTAACACATAATCATTTAATTCAACTATGGGGAAAATTCCCTCTTAAAAGGTTAGAAAGGAGACTCACCTCGTATCGAGTCTACTTTCCGGATCGAGAATGCGCCCGAAACTCCAAACTCGTCTCCCAAGGACTCGAAACTAATCAAATATTGCATAAATGAATTAATCTATGCTCAAAAGCATGAAATCCCCCTATTTAATTAGTTATTTCAACCTACTTTGAAAAATCTCAAAATACACCCCTGGCCCACATGCTCGTATTCCAGAAGTTTTTGAAGGAAACACTCACCCATAGTCTAAGGTTAAATAATCTGTAGTTTTGTCATGATTTCATAACCAATTCCTAGGTAATTCTCTCATTTTTCATAGAACCCTAGGTTGTTACGCTAACCCATAATTTCCACTAATTAATGTGTTAATATACCTATGAATTCAAGTATTAAACTAAAATTAGGGTAGGAATTACTTACCTTACAGTAGCTAGGTCGTTTGTCTCTGTGCAAGCTCTTAAACATCGTCAATGGTGGAAAGAAATGGTGAAAAATGGATTATTCCCGTGTTTTAAAAGAACCTTACTGCCTACAGGTTTTTCGCACCTGCGGCTCGAGGACCGCACCTGCGGACTCGCATCTACGAGAAAAATCTCGCATCTACGCAAATGGGGGAGGGGTCCTGAGTTCGCACCTGCGACGCTTCTGCGAAAATCTATCCGCACCTGCGGAATTTGGCAAACTCACATGGGGACGCACATGCGAGGATACTGGGCCACCACAGGTGCGGTCGCACCAGATTTGGTGCACCAGCAGCGGTTTTAGCTGGTTTTTGGCCTCGCGCAATGCCCGAATGGCATCCAGGCCCACCCGAGCCCCTGTCCAAATATACCAACAAGTCCTAAATTATAATACGGACTCGCTCGAGCCTTCGGAACACCCAAAACAACGCTAAAACTAAAAATCACACCTCAAAACCCCTAGGATCAAACTTAAGAATCTTTAAGTTCTTGAATTTGTTTTCATTACGCCGAACCTACCTATACTACTCGGAATGACACCAAAATTTGCAAGCAAGTCATAAATGACATGACAGAACTATTCCTGGTTTCGGAATTCCGTTCGGACCTCGATAACACAAATATCACGTTCCAAACCATAATTTGAACTCAAAGAAACTCTTATTTCACCATTTGGCGCCGAAACGCTCCCGGGTCGTCCAAAACCCGTTCCGAACATATGCCCAAGTCCAAAATCATCATACAAACATGCCGGAACCTTTGGATCTCAATTCTGAGGTCGTTTACTCAAAATGTTGACCGAAGTCAAACTTGACCTTTAAATCCAACCTTAAGGAACCAAGTGTTCCTATACCATTCCAAACTCCTCCAAATCCCGAACCACCCATCCCCACAAGTCATAAATCTGTAAAAGCAACTACGGGAAGTCTCATTTAGGGAACAGGGTCCTAGAACGCAAAACTACCGGTCAGGTCATTACAGGCGACTATATTTTCAATGTAATACTATCAAATCAATTGCTCGTCGAGAAATCTATCATTTACCAAGATATATTGATGAAAATTGAATTAAATAGTGACGAATCATTAAAGTACTCAATTAAAATCTATTATATTTAACACGAAATAAATTCTTGTACTTAGCAAAAGAAAATTACCAATCAAACTAGAATGTAAAGGCAAAGAATTATATTATTATAATAACAAAGAACTACACTAAAAATATAAATGATTAATATGTACCATAAAATTTTAGAAACTTTTTAATATATATATATATATATATATATATATATATAAAACTTTAAATCCTACTTTTATAATCGGTTTGATTCGGGTTTTTTCGGTTATTTTTTTATTAGAACCAAAACCAAACCAAATTTGATCGGTTTTTAAAATTCAAAATCAAAACCAAACCAAACCAAACCTAAAAAGTATCGGTTTTTTTGGTCGGTATTGTTCAGTTTTCTGTTTGGTTCGATTTTTCGGGTTTTTATGAACACCTCTACCAAAAATAGCTAAAATTGCCCCTTAAGTATGCGAAATTCACATTACAGAGGAACTTGTTCTCTCTCACCGCATGTTAGCATAACACGCAACGCCATGAGAAAGATGACTCAGAATCCCTCGCATAAGGCAATTATGGCATGGGAAACCATTGCATTAGGCTCAATTAACCAAAGGAAGAAGGATGACCGATTAAAAGAAAGTTTAATTCCAAAATTGCAGCTCGGAAGGGGGGAAGTCCATGAAACAGTAACACGAGTGAACGAGTCGATCGAACTGAAAGAAATCGATGAAACAGTACCAATTGATTGTCAATTAGTGTTGCTAGTAAGAGAAATCTGTGAAGGAACTTCCAAATCTCCACAATACTGGACGGATATGTTGAAATATGGGACCAACCAGAGGTTGATGAAGTTGAAGCTTCACCAGAGCTGAATGCAAAGGGATCCATTTGGGATACTTTCGACATTGCTAAAATGCCAGATACTAGATTTGAGCTTGAATTTGGTGCTCTTGAAATTCATGAGGCATCACCTGTTTGTGAAATTAACAGAGGACATATGTTCTAAGATAATTACTGAAAATCAGCTATCGCGTGTTATGTTCTTACACCTACCATTCTCAGTGTTGAATGGGCATGTACGCCGACTTTGGGGAAAGCATGGTATCAATAAGGTGTATATGTCAAAAAATGACATTGTGCTGGTACTGCAATGAGGTATTTATCACTTTGATAACAAACCAGTTATAGTGAAAGCTTGGCATCTAGACATGGTCACAAGGGAAGAATTGTGCACTGTTCCTATATGGGTTAAGCTGCATGGGTTGGACTTCAAGTATTGGAGTCCTATAGGTTTGAGTAAACTTGGGAGTCTAATAGGCCAATAGGGAATCCATCGATGGATGATAGTCGTACATTAAAGAAAATGGGATTGAGCTTTGCTAGACTTTTCATTGAGGTTGAGATAGACACTCAGCTACTAGATAAAGTGTTTTTTAAGGAAGTTGAAGTTGAAATCCTACAAGTGTAAGTCGTGGTTTTTGTCCCCTTGAGTGAGATTTTTCCACGTAAAAATCCTTTGTCTCCTTACGTATTTTTCTAGCTTATAACTCTGTAGAAACCAGTAGAGGACTTGGTACCTCTACTGTTTGGTGGACCCCTAAAACTAACAGTATATTTGTTGAATTGACCGGTAATTGTTGTCTTGTACTCAGTCATAGTCTTACTTGTGTATCATATATATGTTCCCTCTCATTTCTTGTTAATACTTGTTGTTATCTCTATTTGGGTTGAATATTATGATTTTCTGTGAGCCCGAGAGGCCGGAAAGGTTACTGACTGAGATAGGGCCTGAGTGACGAGCTGTGAGTTATGTGAGGTATATGGATCGGGTTGCACGCCGCAACGAGCATTATGACTATTTATGTTTATGGATCGGTTTGCATGCCACAACGATTTATGTATAATGGATAGGGTTGCATGATGTAACGAGCCTTAGGTCTACTTTTATTTATATATATATATATATANAAAAGCAAGACAAATACAACCTCTCAGGATCACAGTCCCTAAAGCCCTCAATAGCTCAAAACTCGGCTCTCAGCCCTCGTTACACACACACTCAATTGGTACATGCGCTCACTAGGGATGTACGAACTCCGGAGGGGCTCCTTCAGCCCAAGCGCTATATCGGTGCGACGTGCACCCCGATCCAATCTCGTTGTGGCGTACAACCCGATCCATAATATATATATATATATATATATATATATATTATGGATCGGGTTGTACGCCACAACGAGATTGGATCGGGGTGCACGTCGCACCGATATAGCGCTTGGGCTGAAGGAGCCCCTCCGGAGTTCGTACATCCCTAGTGAGCGCATGTACCAATTGAGTGTGTGTGTAACGAGGGCTGAGAGCCGAGTTTTGAGCTATTGAGGGCTTTAGGGACTGTGATCCTGAGAGGTTGTATTTGTCTTGCTTTTGTTGCTATTGTTTAGCTGATTCATGTTACTGTTGAATTTTCTGAAAGTTTTATACTTGTTTTACCTGAACTCAGTAGATATGCAGCTGACTTGTTATACATTTGCCGGAATTTACTCAAGTATACTTTCATTGTTGAAGTTTATGAAATGAACTGTATTTTGTCCAGCTCGTCACTGCTTTTCAGTTCCTTATTTATTTCTGTTACTTGCTGAGTTGGTTGTACTCATGCTATACTCTGCACTTCATGTGCAGATCCAGGTGTGCACGGTTCGACGGTCGTTGAGTTTGTGCGCGAGCGGGTATCGGAGACTACGAGGTAGCTGCCGGCGTCCGCATACCTTGTTTTTCCTTCTATGTTTTTCTTTCCTTCTGTAGTGATACTTAGACACTGTTTTTATTAGACTGACTATCTAGACGCTCATGACTTGGTGACACCCCGATGTTTGGGGCTGTTTTTCCGCATTATATTTTTTTAGTTTGAGTTTAACTCCTGATATTTATGAAAATTTCTGTTATGAAAAAGGTTTGAAATATCCTTTTATGAAATATTAGAGTAATTTGAAAAGTCGGCTTGCCTAATACCATCGATAAGCGCCATCACGACAGGCTAGAGTTTTGAGTCGTGACAGAAATGGAGTAATGAGTCGTGACAGAAATGGAGTAAAGTTGTACTTATATCATTAGTCAATGGAGAAGATTACAAAGAGGATTAATTCTAGTTATACTAAACAACTTTCTTATGCTTGTAGACTGCAAGTTATTAATGTTATCATCTTTTCTGTTTATAATTTTTTAAGGGAGCTATGTTCATACTTTCACAAGTGTCATAAAAGACATTGATAGAGAGTGTAGAGAGTACCTCTGGTTAGTACTGAAGGGCATATGAAACTAGCACTGGTGGCTTAGGATACAATCTGTAAACCCAAGAAGTTTTGAGGGTTAAATAGTATTGGATGTAAGCTATGGAATGTGCACTAGGCAAACTACTATGGCAACTGGTGACAAAAAGGATGTACAATGGGTCAACTCACCATCACTTGTTTGCAGACTGTATCTGGGTAAGTTGCATTCCCCTTCCAGTAATGCCAATTCATGAGACCTTGCAGCAGATCAGACGAAGGCATTGGAGACAAATTAGAAAGGAAGTAGCAGCAGTTATGCCTGGTGCTATGGTCAGAAAAGTTGGCTTAAACACTGATTTTTATATTGGTCAAATTCCGAAAGAACTCAAAGAGAGCATTAGCATGCGTGCACAGTCGAGGAGAGCAAGGAAATGGCAAGTTTTGATTAGCAGATTTTTGTAATTTGTTCATGTATATACTAGTTATGTTTTTCTTGAGGTCTTGATGTACTGGGACGTTCCTAGTACTTTGATGTTCTTAGTGCATAAAGCTTTTGGTTATCATAATATTCACAGATTATTACAACAACAAAAAAAGTATGTGAAATTCAAGGCATTTGCCGTCGAACGTCTTGCCCCTTTCAATGATAAAAAGAGCCAAAAATGACCTTAATTTCGAGAATACACTAGCTTATAAATTTTTAATACTAATTCATCTAATATGTTATTAGTTTAAAAGAAGATGAAAAATATGGGCCTCCCCACTAATATGCAGTAGAAATAGCACGGGTTAGCTAATTTTCGGACTAGCCATTCAAAAATAGTCAGCGTTTGCCAAGTCATTGAAAAATAGTCACTAATTTGCTGCAACAGAGACTAGTCCAGCATAATATATTGGAGTTCGGTGCACCTGTGTATGAACTTCCAGCATATTACTCCAACACGCGGAAAGTTCCAGCATAATATACTGATTCGAGCACTTATGTATGAACTTCCAGCATATTATGCTGGACCGGTATACTTAGCTGGAACTCCAGTATAATATACTGGAGAATTTCAGTATATTTTGCTTGGAGTATTTTCCGGATGAACAATGTTTTCATTCAGATTTATCTTTTGCATAAAAAATAGCTAAATTTCGATTACTTTTAAAACTGTGGCTATTTTTAAATGACCACTTATAAATCTGGCTATTTTTGAATTGTTTCCTCATATGCAACTTATAGTATGCCCTATACAGCATCTCTCACCACTTTAAGGCATCACATAGAGCAAAATTTGCTAGCACAGACTAATAGTGTTTGATTTTATCATTATGTATGATATAAAATTTTCATTTTCACACCAATCTCATAATGGAAAATCCTAGTATTTCATCAACTGCAGAGCGTGCAAATTAAATAGTTGAAATTGCAGGAGAGCTATGTAAAATATTATAATACCAAATTACATTATTTTAAATTTTGACATTCTCTTTTTTATATTTCTATTTCTCACCTTTTTTTCCTGGAGGAAGGTGGTCTTTAAAGTGTTAGGAGATTAATAACATAAGGTGTTATGGTAGACAACAACTCAAGGAACGCTAAAGTTATTTAGAGTTTGGTATTTCTAACTTAGTCGGAAGGAGGGCTATGGGCAAAGAGCAACTTGAAAGTACTTAACTTCAGTTTCAGTACTGAAAGAAGTGTGTTTACCCTAAAAACATATTGTTTAACCAAAGAATTAGATCCTTTGACCAAAGCTATTTTTAGGATGAACGCGGGTTTCTGATAACCAAGGTAATAATGATAATTGCGAATAAATAAGTAAATAGAAAATAATGAGATGCACATAAAGTAAAGTGTATTATAATCGTAGTTCGAATGTCCCTTACAAGTTATATTTTATTCCCTTATATAGGAAATTTCTTAATATAACGTCTACCTTTTACACTGTTCGCACAGTAATGATTAATTATGACATTAATGTAACGTTACAAAGAGTAACTGTAACTGTTGCGTGAAGGTTGTGTAACGTATGGATCATCAATTGAAGATCTCTGAATCTGCCCGTAACTCTGTCCGAATTCATTCTGACCGTGTCTCTTCCTTGTCTCAATCAGGTTGAGTTTCCCGTAGCTGATTACCCCGTAGGTATATTGTGTCGTGCCTCTTTGCTTCGTACCTTTTTATAGAATCCTGTCCATCTGTCATGCTTTTATTGCTCCACATAACTGGCTGAGTCATCAAGAATTATTACAAGTGTGAAGCTCTTTTTACCAATACAGATAGTCCCCTCACTTACCATTTATTTATCGATTAATATATGGTAAGTGGATACTCATTTATGGCGGGAATATTTTGCCGCCTCTTCACTCGAAACATTGCATCTTTCTATGAACGTAGGCGTTGGTTGTCACTTCCATTTAATGCTTAAGCCACATGTCATCTCCGGGTTGGTTCTGCAATTGTTCAACGCCTTTTAGGGCTTTTTGCGGCTACATCTGTCACGAAGTGACACCTTCAATTATGGCTTTCACATCATTATTTTTTCCATTTTTGACGGTTGTCTTCCAGTATAAACACCCCCTTTCCTTTCTTTACTTTCACGAAAAGCTTCTAACTTTCATTCTTTATTTGTAAAGAACTTTTTCTTTGTCTTTGTAAATATCTCTTCTTCGAACCAGCCTAAGGGAGTTATAAATGTAGAAGATTTGACTCCCTCTTCTGTTCCGACGCGGAGCCGGAGAGGTGGTAGGTTGAGGATTTTAGGTTCTACTCATTCAAGGGGTTCTTCCTCTTCTCAAATTACTTCCCTTCCTTCTTCTAGGTCTTTAACTTCTCCGAGAGCTAGGGCTTCCAGATCTTCGTCCAAAGGTAGAGAACATCACGAACCTTTGCATGAATCGCGGGTCGATGAAATAGTACCTGCGGAGTTTACCTTCGCTAGGGAGAGTCAGGCTCTTAGAGATCATCTTTCTTCATTGTCATCTCTTAATAGTGCTGATAAGTACCCTACCGTGCTTACTGAAGGTTTAATTCCTCTTATACGCAGGGACTGTTTTTGGAAGTCTGATTTTCCTGCCGCTGTTCCAAATGGTAATCAAAGAATAAAGTCTTACAAGACGGGATATTCTTTTGTTTATACCTATCCCTTTACCTTAGGGTTCAAGCCTCCCATCGACCAAGTTATTATCGAGTTCTGTCGATTTTTCAAAATTTGTTTGGGACAAGTCGGTCCTCTTATATGGCGAGTCGTTGCATGTCTTAGATGTTTAGCTAATTTAGCTTCGTTCCCCTTCACCTTTAATCATCTTATTCACCTTTATTCCCCAATGTTGTTCCGTCAAGGAATTTTTACCCTAGCTGCCTACTGCTGGTTTCTTCGGTATGTTGGTTTCTTCGGTATGTTGTTGTGCCTACTGCTGGTTTAGCAGGTGAAGAAAATCTTCCCTTCCCTGAGAAGTGGAATCGTGCACGTGAGTACATTTTTGCTCACATTCCTTGCTTTTTTCTTTTGATATTTTATTAATACCGGAGTTGTTTCTTCTTTTTGCAGCAATCATGGGAACTGTCGAGAATGTCTCCGATTTTCGAGATTGGGTAGAAAAGCTTTTGTTAACCGCTCCGTTGGAAGAACATTCATGAAAGTACTTATCCGGGAAGTACGGTTGGAGAGTTAAGACTCACGGTAAGCGAAGCTTTTATTTTTGCTTCTTTTCTTGTTTAAGCGTTTCTTTTTTACCCTTTTTCTTTTGATAGGGTTTCTCGCTCATGGAGTTTCTACTGCGTCTGTTCCCAAGTTATCCCTGGTTCAGGCCCAGGAAATCATTTCAGGTTCTGCTTCTTCAAAGAGGAAGGCAGGTGGGTCAAGTACCTCGGAAGAAGAAGAGGAAGAAGAGGGCACTTTGGTCCATAGTCACGCAGAAGGAAGGTGGTCTCAGACGACGAGTCTACACCTGTCATTGTGCCTTCCGTGCCTGAAGTTGGACTTTCTGCCTCTGAGGATGCTACTCCCTCTCCCCTGCGTGAATCTATTGACCATTTGTTCCGTGAAGGCTTTGGTCCTGTTGTTGATGAAGCTCCCTTGGATGTTTTCTCTCCTTGTCTTAGAGAACTCCCTTCAACTGTTCCAGTTATTTATCCTTCTCCCATGGCTATTTCTGCTCCTGTCGTTGCTCCCTCTCCCGTGGCCTTTTCGGCCCCTCAGACTTCCTTGCCCGTGGCTCCTGCATCTCTATCTGCTTCTGTGCCTTCTGTTATAGAAGTAGGGTCTTCCAGCAGGGAGATGAGGCAGGTGATGATAGAAGTTCCAGCAAAGGGTAGTCTTCTTAAAACGTCTGTCCAGCCTGACGTGTGGTTGAAACCGTTGATAGGCCTAACAGAGAGAGCTAAGTTGGACATCCACAGTTCCCTGGGCTAATGAAATCGTGCATACTCCGTTAAAGGTAAAATGCATTTTCTTGTGTTCATTCTTGTGCATGTATTTACCATATCTAATTGACTTTCTTTTGCAGATCAATCTTATAGGCACGGATCTTATGAAGAGGGTTTCTAACACGGAGCAGGAAGCGTGTTGAAGCAGATAACTGGAAGGAGCAGTATGAAAGCTTAAGGATCGACATGGAGGCCGTAAAAGAAGAAAAATGTACCTTGGAGCAGCAAGTGAGAGTCTAGACAGCAGAGTTGGCCGTGGAGAAAGCATCTTCTGATCAGGCGGGCAAAGATAAGAACGTCCTTGAATCCTCGTTTGCGGAGCAGCTGTCTCGTGCCTCTGAGGAGATCAGGAATTTGAAGGCCTTGCTGAACCAAAATGAGGAGTATTCAGGCGAGCTTGTGCAATCACTTACTCAGACCCAGGAGGATCTCCGCAACTCTTTGGAGAAAGTTTAACTCCTGGAAAGGTCTCTCGCTCCTTTAAGGGCCTCCAATGATGTTACTGTGGCTGAGAGGGACGAACTAAGAGCTGAGGTTATGCTATGGGAAAAATATTATGAAGCTCTTGAAGATAGAACAACAATTGATGTTAGTTGGGCGTATATGAACTCTCGCCTCGACACATTGACTGAAATGAGCCGATAGGGTTTCGACCTTAATGCTGAAATTGCAAAAATCAAGGAGGCCATTGAGAAGTCTCAACAAGGTCCGAATATATCTTCACCTGGAGGTGAGGCTTCTGTTGTTCAAGTCTCTTCGTCCCCAGCTGCTCTTGTTCCCTCTGATAGTGAAGTCAATCCTCCTTCCAAAGAAGTTTAAGAAGTTGGTTCCTCTTTTTTTTTTCAATTGGTGGTTACCCCCAGTACCATCGAGGGTAAGTTTTGATCCTTTTAAGTCCCCAAATGACAACTTACGGGCACCTGAATGTATATAAACTTTAGGCGGCTAAGTATAAGTTAATACTTAGTTTACTTAGCCATTAGTATATTAATGCAAGTATGACTTTTGTTTTGAGTTTCTGTTCCACTCATTAAGTCTTTTGCATGCTTCATTTTTGAGGTTTAAGTTTTACCTCTGATTTTTGCATATAAAATGCTTATATTATCCGTAACTTTTTGTAGTAGGTACGGTTTTATAAAAGAGGGCCTTTTTTTTATCGACACTTAATGAAGAAGACGTCTCAACTTCATAATGGTGTAAAACTGCAATAGAGAGATAGGAATTTTCACATGTTTAACAATGTTTCTGAAGAAAGTTTTTGTGCCGAACTTTCATAACATTTTACATATGTTTGATTATCGTCTAAAACTCATGTTGCCACTATTTTCTTTTAACAGGTTTGATATACACTTGTATTTCGTAACTGTTTTCCTTATGTAACAGTTTTTTCGAGTTAATACAAGGGAATAACTGTTTTTTATTTGTAACGGTTTTCATAAAGGTATGGGTTTTTACCCGTAATTATTTTTATTGACAGCGGTTTTTAATAAACACGAGGGTGATTCTTTTTCATTCGTAACTATTTTTTTGTTTATAACAGTTTTTTGAATAAATGCAAGGATAGTGATCTTTCATCGTAACTGTTTTTATTGATAACAGTTTTCTGTATGAGTACAAAGATTTCATAACTATTTTTAGTTACAACAGTTTTCTGAATGAGTACAAAGATGATGATCTTTATCCATAACTGTTTTTAGTTACAACAGTTTTCTGTATGCGTACAAAGATTTCATAACTGTTTTTAGTTACAACAGTTTTCTGAATGAGTACAAAGATGATGATCTTTATCCATAACTGTTTTTAGTTACAACAGTTTTTTGAATAAGTACAAAGATGTGCATTTCTCCCTCGTAACTAATGTTTTGCCTTTTAACCTAAACGTTTGTTTACATTTATGAACATGTTCGGAGGTTTTTTGAATCAGGCTTTGTGCTTTGAGTCTTTGGCTCTTTTGATTTGCTCGTATTACTTGACTTGTTGGGTAGATGGATCTTCAGGCTCGAGCTTTGACTTTTTTATAGTCTTTTTTGCTTCGTCTTTTCCTTCCATACTGTATAGTCCCCCAAGTGTTTGAGCTTTGAAGAATGAAATCTCGAGCACTTGACTATTCCTTCTTTGTGGTCTTTTTCCTAAAAAGGAAAAAACATACGGGACTCGAAGGTATATAGTTTTTAGATGATGACTGCTTAACCCTTTAAAACGTCCATTAGAATGCGTAACCCTAGACCGAGAATTCAGTTACTTCCTCGCATCTTTGCAGGTCTAATATCATCATCTGGTAATGGGTTAGCTTTGCCTATCATCTAAAACGGTTAGTAAAATTTTAACTGTACAAATATGAAATCGAACGTAGTTAGTCGACATTTTTCAAAAATCTTACGAACGGAAGCTCTTATTTTCATATTTCTCATTCCTTACCTTAATTCTGAATCTATTTCTTGGAAGAAAATAAGTTTCTTGAAATTTTTCATCTCGAATTGTATTCCCACGAAAGGAATGGTGAAGTTGAAAAACGAATCCTTCAAATCTTTGTTGTGGAGTCGATAAATTATACGCCCTTTGGTTGAATCATAAGGACTTACTTCAATTTTGACTCTATCTCCTGGCAGTATCCGTATAAAACTATGCCGGATCTTTCCTGAAACATAATTTATAATCAGATCTAAACGAACCCGGAACAGACCGTTNTATAATTTATAATCAGATTTAAACGAACCCGGAAAAGACCGTTGGGAAGCGATTCGGTAATTAAAGCTTCATGAGGTATTCCTTTTCCTTATAAGTAATACTTCTTCAAATGGATGGCATTCCAGATTGTTGGTAAGATCTTGTTGTCCTTAGCTTCCAGCTCATAGGCGCCTTTCCCAGCGATGCCTCGGACTTTGTAGGGTCCTTCCCAATTTGGGTTTAACTTTCCTGCAGCAGCTTCTTTTGTTGATTGGAAAACTTTCTTGAGAACGAAGTCCCCAATTTTGAAGTATCCGAGGTGAGCTTTCCAGTTGTAATAACGCTCTATGATTTGTTTTTGAGCTGCCATACGTATCAGCGCGGCTTCTCTTCTTTGTTCGAGCAAGTCCAGATTAGTTCTCAACTCGTCATTGTTTGTATCTTCCATGGCTGTTGTAAACCTTATGCTTGGTTCGCCAATCTCCACCGGTATTAAGGCTTCTGAGCAATAAACAAGCGCGAATGGAGCTTCTCCCGTGGTTGTTTTTGAAGTTGTTCTGTAAGCCCATAGTATTGCCGGTAATTCATTAGGAAAATTTCCCTTGGCTTTCTCTAACCTTTTATTTAGGTTGTTGATGATGACCTTATTCGTTGATTCAGCTTGCCCATTAGCCACGGGGTGATATGGTGTTGAAGTAATTCGTCTGATTTTCCAGCTTTTGAATAATTATGTGATTTGCGAGCCTATGAATTGTGGGCCATTATCACATACGATCTCCTTCGGTATTCCAAATCGGCATATTATATTTCTCCATATGAAGCTTTTTACTTCTCTTTCTCGCACCTGTTTAAAGGCTTCTGCCTCCACTCATTTCGTGAAATAGTCAGTTAACACGAGTAAGAACCGTACCTTTCCTTTAGCTACGGGAAGGGGTCCCACTATGTCCATCTCCCATTTCATGAATGGCCATAGCGATATCATTGGGTGCAATAACGCTGCTGGTCGGTGCATGTTGTTAGCAAATCATTGGCATTTGTCGCATTTGGATACGAAGCCCCCAACCTCTTTTTCCATCTTAGGCCAATAGTACCCAGCTCTGATTAGGGTTTTGACCAAGGATCTTGCTCCTGCGTGATTTCTACAGTGTCCTTCGTGGACTTCCCTCATCACGAACTCCGTTTGGTTAGGTCCGAGGCTTTTCGGCAAAGTGCTTGAGCCGCTTTTTTGTCTTCAGGTACGGTGCCATTTTGCAAAAAATTTAAAATTTTATTTCTCCAATCCCAGGTTAAATTGTTAAAAGTTACCTCATTTTTATCTTGGTTTATTGTTGAATGGAACAGATGGAAGACAATTGTATTGTCTTCATTTGTTACTTCTGTAACTGCTGCGAGGTTAGCCAATGCATCTGCTTCCGCATTTTCCTCTCTAGGTATTTGTATTACCTTCCACGTTTTGAATTGCCTTACGAGATCTCGTGCCTTTTCTAGCTACTGTTGCATCCGAGTCTCCCGAGCAATATAAGTCCCCTGCATCTGATTTACTACCAGCTGAGAGTCACTTTTGATTACGATTTGCTCGATTGAGAATTCTCGTGCCAGTTCCAGCCCTGCAATGACAGCTTCGTACTCCGCTTCATTGTTAGTTATAGGTTAACATTTGATAGCTTTCCGCATCTTTTCACCCGTGGGTGATATTAAGACTATGCCTAAACCGACACCTTTTACATTAGAAGAACCATCAGTAAATAGGGTCCATAGACCCGAATTAGCACTGTTAAAGAGTTGTAACTCTTTTTCCACTTCAGGGCTTCATTGTTAGTTATAGGATAACATTTGATAGCTTGCCGCGTCTTTTCACCCGTGGGTGATATTAAGACTATGCCTAAGCCGGCACCTTTTACATTAGAAGAACCATCAGTAAATAGGGTCCATAGACCCGAATTAGCACTGTTAAAGAGTTGGAACTCTTTTTCCACTTCAGGGACAATGCTATTATTAAAATCAGCACCGAAATCATCTAAAATTTGAGACTTTATTGCATTCCTAGGCTGATACATTATGTCATGCTCACTTACTTCTATGGACCATTTGGCTAACCTTCCTGATAATTCCTGTTTATGCAGAATATTTCTTAATGGATATGAGGTCACAACAGTGATTGGATGACATTGAAAATATGGTCTTAATTTTCTAGATGCCATAATTAGAGCCAAGGCTAATTTTTCTAGATGTGGGTATCTAGTTTCAGCATCTAATAAAGTCTTGCTTACATAATAAATTGGAGATTGTTTACCTTTGTCTTCCCTTACCAGTACTGCACTTACGGCAATTTCTGCAACGACAAGGTAGATATACAACCTCCCCCCCTCTTTTGGCTTTGATAGCAACGGGTTTTTTAATAGATAAGCCTTCAAATCTTTGAGAGCTTGTTGACATTCTCCAGTCCATTGAACTGATTTTGCTTCTTGAGAACTGAAAAGAATTTAGAGCTTTTCTTGGAAGACCTGGAAATAGATCTTCCTAAGGCTGCAATTATGCCCGTTAGTCTTTGAACTTCTTTTTTGTTCGTAAGTATATCAAGTATTTCTTCAATAGCTTTAATTTGAGCAGGATTTACCTGTATTCCTCTATTTGATACAAGGAAACCCAAAACTTTACCTGATTCTACACCAAAGGCGCATTTTTCTGGATTCAATGTCATATTATACCTGCGTAAAATTTCAAAGGTAATAGAGAGGTGCTGGAAATGATCCTCCACATGTGTTGATTTTACCAGCATGTCATCGATGTAAACTTCCATCGTCTTCCCCAAATGTTCCTGGAACATCTTGGTCACCGGCCTTTGATACGTGGCTCCAACATTTTTCAAGACAAAAGGCATGACTTTGTAACAATAAGTCCCCCTATTTGTAATAAAGGAAGTTTTTTCCTCGTCTGAGGGATCCATTTTAATCTGATTATAACCAGAGTACGCATCTAGAAAGCTTAACAATTCATGACCTGCAGTGGAATCAATCATTTGATCTATATGTGGTAATGGAAATGAATCTTTGGGGCATGCTTTATTTAAATTAGTATAATCTACGCATACTATCCATTTACCATTCTTTTTAGGCACCACTACAGTGTTAGCTAACCAGTTAGGGTATGTTACCTCGCGTATTGAACCAATTTTCAAGAGTTTTTGTACCTCTTCGTCAATCACTTGGTTCTTGAATGGTCCTTGCTTTCTTTTCTTCTGCTTAACAGGTATGAAGGATGGATCTTCATTTAGCTTATGAGTCATCACTTATGGAGGTATACCTTTCATGTCTGAATGGGACCATGCAAAGCAATCGACATTAGCTTTTAAATAATCAATTAATTTACCTCTTCGTCTTGGGCTTAGCCTCGTGCCTATGTGAACTTTCTGTTCAGACTTTTGTTCATATAATGGAACAACTTCGAGCTCTTCCGTGGTTGTTTTCATGTGTTCATATTCCTCCGGTTCCTGAATGACGTCAGGTCTGGAATCCACGTCTGTGTGGTTTGGTGCTTCTTCTGTGGTGACTTGATTCACCTTCTCATGGCTATCTTCTTTCGTACATGTTTCAGCAATAATATCTTCCGTACCTATTTGGGTAGTAATTTCTTCCATACATGTTTGGGCAACATTTTCTGTTTGGGAGATTTCCTTATCTTTTGATTCTTCCACTTCTACTTTTTTGTTGTAGTGTACCACGAAATTTACATTTCTCCCGGTTTGTTGATCGCCTCTAGTTTGTTGAATTCCCCATTCGGAAGGAAATTTAATTACCTGATGCAAGGTGGATGGTACTGCTTTCATGTCGTGGATCCATGGTCTTCCCATGATTACGTTATAAGCCATGTCAATATCGATGACTTGGAACCTGGTATTTTTGATTACTCCCTCAGCATAAGTGCTAAGTTCAATTTCCCCTTTAGTTATAACCGTAGAGTTATCAAACCCTGATATGGCTCGTGCCTTCAGGATTACTTGATTCCCCAATAGCATTTCTTCCACGACTCTTAGAAAAATGATATTGACTGAATTACCTGGATCAATTAACACTCTTTTTACGTTAGTGTCATGAATAAGTAAGGATATTACCAGAGCATCGTTGTGGGGGAGCAGTAATCCGCTGATATCTGCATCATCAAAGGTTATATTATCTGCTTCCGAATTTTCACGAATCCGCTTTCCGTGTGTAATTGTGAACTTCGTGGCTACTTTGCAAACCACTCCGTTTACTTCTTCACCACCGTGTATCACGTTGACAATTCTTTTTGGAGATGGAGGTTTTGGGGGCTCCTGCATGTTCTTCATGTATGCATGCTTACCTTTTTCACTAAAAAATTCTGTTAAGTAGCCCTGCTTCAATAATTGTTCTATTTCACCTTGTAAAATCTGCAATATGCAGTTCTGTGTCCATGATCATTATGGAATTCACACTAGAAATATGGGTTCCTTATATTTGGATTTGGCCGCATTTCTTTGGGCCATCGAACCTTATCACCCATATTTCTTAATACTGAAACTAGTTCGGAAGTACTTACATTGAAGGTGTGATCCCCAATTCGTGCATTACCTCTAGTTCGTTCATCTCGATCCTTTTTGGATGTTGATGAGGATGAGCCCGCATCTCTGCTTGATGGTCTATATTCTGACCGAGTGTTTTCGAACCTGGGATGAGTTTCTCGTCCCGAAGGTCCCATATAAGGATCGTACCTGCTTTTACCTAATCTTCTATCTGATTCGGAACGTCTGGAACTGATACGATCTTTATCTTTTGAACGAGCAATGGTATCTTCTTCTATATGAAGCTTGGTGTTGTACCTGTTATAGACATCATTCCATGTCGTGGCTGGGAATTCTCTCAAGCTTTCCTTGAGTCTTCTCGTGGCTTCTGAACTTTTGTCATTTAAGTTGCTTGCAAATGCCATGGCTGCCCAATTATCAGGCACCCTTGGTAGTAGCATTCTTTCTCGTTGAAGCTTGTCTACAAATTCACGGAGTAGTTCCGTGTCTCCTTGTTTTATTTTAAATATGTCCTCCATTCTTTTCTCCACTTTTTGCGCACCAGAGTGTGCTTTTATGAAGGAATCTGCAAGCTCAGCAAAAGAATCAATAGAGTTTTCAGGGAGAAGAGAATACCAGGTTAGTGCTCCTTTGGTAAGTGTTTCTCCAAACTTTTTGACTAAGACCGACTCAATTTCTTGTTTTGTTAGGTCGTTTCCCTTAACTACGGTGGTAAAAGTAGTCACATGGTCGTGTGGGTCGGTTGTCCCGTCATACTTAGGAACATCGGGCATTTTGAACTTCTTGGGAATAGGCAAGGGTGTTGCGCTTGGTTTCCAAGGTTGTTGAGAATATCTATCAACGTCAATGCCTTTGATAACAGGTGGCACTCCAGGAATTTGTTCGATTCAATCGTTTTGTTCCTTCACCTGTTTCTGCAAGGTTAGTAATAAAGTTTGTAATTCAGAGCTATTAGACATACCTGGTCTCATTTCGAGAGATTCATTAGGAGTATCTCCCCTTCCTGAGTTTGACAACCCAGACTGAGGATTTTCCACGGTGATGGTATTATTGGGGGGTGGTGTCGATGGTGCAGGTGACGCTGTCGGTAATCCCCTCNCCTGGCTTACATACTCTGCAATCATTTGCTTTACTTGATCTTGTTCTACAGTTTGATCATTACCATTATTATTGTTGTTGGATCTTTCTGGGGATTGCTCCCTTGAACCTCGTGGGGTTCCTGCGGGTGATGGAGTTCCATCCTTTTGTTAGTTATTGTCATTGGGGTTCGACATAGTTCAGAAAATATTGCTTGAAAAGTAAACAAAGATTATCAGATTCCCGGTAACGGAACCAATTTGTTTAAACAAAGAATTAAATCCTTTTACCAAAGCTATTTTTAGGATGAACGCGGGTTTTTGATAACCAAGGTAATAATGATAATTGCGAATAAATAAGTAAATAGAAAATAATGAGATGCACAGAAAGTAAAGTGTATTATAATCGTAGTTCGAATGTCCCTTACAAGTTATATTTTATTCCCTTATGTAGGGAATTTCTTAATATAACGTCTACCTTTTGCAATGATCACACATTAATGACTAATTATGACATTAATGTAACGTTACAAAGAGTAACCGTAACTATTGCGTGAAGGTTGTGTAATGTGTGGATCATTAATTGAAGATCTCTGAATTTGCCCGTAGCTCTGTCTGAATTCATTCCGACCGTGTCTCTTCCTTGTCTCAATCAGGTTGAGTTTCCCGTAGCTGATTACCCCGTAGGTATATTGTGTCGTGCCTCTTTGCTTCGTACCTTTTTATAGAATCCTGCCTTCTGTCATGTTTTTATTGCTCCACATAACTGGCTGAGTCATCAATAATTATTACACGTGTGAAGCTCTTTTTACCAATACACATATAACAACTGAATTTATACGTGGTTTTAAGGATATATGATATAACTCGGCACAAGCTGAGAAAATGTATAAATTGATATTGAAATTGACTGTAAAAAAGAAATAAATTCAAAACAAACGAATCGTATAAATTTGGCCATCGAGTTAGGTCACCCTCGAACTAAGTGAAGATTCTACTGATTTATGAACATAGTAACAGAATATTGAAAGCTCAAAGAAGGCAGTGTATTGCTTTGTATTGCGTAAATGTAGGGTGTTTTACAAATGACCAGCACTTATATAGTAGGAGAGTCCTACGTTTGTTACAACTCTAAACATAGTAAGAAATCTCATGATTCGCTAATTAATCGGCCTCATCTAGATATGTGCTGAGATTTTCGCCGTGATCCATGCTCGATTACGGATATTTGGGCTTCCCGTTACTTTACTAAGTAAACTCCCACCGGTCTTGCTCGATCTCTATTTTGCTTGGTCTCGATCTTGGCCGATCTCGACCTTGATTGGTCTCTGGGTTACAAGCTCAACAATCTAACTTCACACCATGACTCGATATAACACGAGGCTGAACCTGGACCTATTATGTTCCAGTATCGATTAGTCATACGAAGGGCATGCCCGTTTTGACCGTATACATATAGTCCCCCTGTTTCTCGGGAAGAAGGTGACGAGAAACAATATAAATTTCTGAACTCTGCCTCAATGAGTAATGATGTCAGCGATGAGCCTGACTATGACGCAAGTGATGAAACATCCCGTCAGTCCAGTTACCAAGTGCTTGTCAGTCGTTGGTCGGCCACTACCAGTTGTGAACCGTCATAAACAACCTATAAGAACCCAAGCCCTTTCTCATTCAAACTTTTACATTCAAAGTTCTCCTTACTCTTGCTTCTTCTTCAAATCTCTTTGCTTTATAATTTTCACACCCAAATTTCTTGAACTCTAATCAAATTGCATACCATCCTAATTCTCTTTTCTCTTGTTCATCAATGGCTAAAACTTCGAAAATCGTGCCGCAAAAAGAGGCCAATTTTTCCTCATGACTCGCCGGTGATGAGGCTGCGGTGGAGCCCCACCTCGAGGAATTTGTTCTGGCAGGGTGCCCAACTGTCACTAACTTTAAAATCGAGAATACCTCCTCGGTGTCGGGTCGATGTGAGACGGTCTCGATGTATATATGCACAATCACTGAAGACATCCTCAACAAAGTCAAAAAGGAATGTAATTGGGATAATAAGGATGTCGTAGTTCCTTCGCCTGAGGAATCGATCACCACTTATGTGGAGGGGTATCTAAGTAATTCCATTTACCCCATCACGTTGGGTCCCTTAGACCCTGTCATTGTTCCGTTTTTCAAGAGATACGATGTCACCCTCGTCCAAATCCATCCTTCCTTCAGGAGAATAGTGATTCTCCTCCGATTCTTCACAAGCAAAGTCGAGGGATGTCCTTTCACCCTCGATCACCTTATGCGCCTTTACAGTCCCCGGCTCTACCGAGGAGGATTGATCAAGCTTTCCCGCCAGGCCAGTAGGGCCCCTTTCTCCAGCATAAACGAATCTGGGGATCGAGGCTGGATGGGCCGATTTGTTCGAATAAGGACTTCGGACCTGATCCCCACTGAAGACATGTTGTTCCCTAAGAAGTGGAACATGAAATGTAAGTACACTTTACCTTGAATGTTCAATTTGTTATTTCACTTTCTATCTGTTTTCCTCATATATGTTTTGGTGTTACAACTGTGGCCTAGATGCCAGACCCAATCCCGGAACTTAAGCAATGGGTTGAGGGCCTAGTGTCACAAAGACCCTACTCTGAGCATGCCTGGATGGAGTTGCCGAAGGGTCTATAGGAGGCTCGTAACCACGGTAAGTTTCTTTCTTGTAATGGATATCATTTGGGCTTCTTCTCAGACTTACTCATCTTTTTTCTTTCATAGGTATAGGGAAGGAAGTCGCAATAAGATCCCCATCTGGTGATGAATAAGTCCTTCCCCAACCACTATCTCCGAAGCAGGCTAAAGAGAAGAAAAGGAAAAGGGCCTTGAGTCACCCGGGCTTGAAAAAGAAAAAATCGGCGAGAATGCCTCACAAGCCCAAAGGGGACACTGGTGCTATGTCTTCGGATTCAGTTTGCGGATTAAGGGATGAATCTGAAGAAGAAGAAGAAGAAGAATAAGAAGAAGATAATACCAAGTTGGTGTCCCGTGTGAGGGCTGGTGCTTTGATACAGAAGCCCTCCAAACCGGAGGAGGTTGACGAGGGAGCTTTGGCCAAAGTTCTTAAACCAGAAAGAGTAGAGGCCACTTCGTCCCCAGCTAAGACAGTCAAGAGAGAGACGGGGGGCGAGGCTTCCCGATCAGCGGAAGAGGTCCCGAGGGACGAGCTCGGAGTGATTGACATTTCGGGATCCCCTCAGGTTTTGGACGCTATGATCCGTGAGGACAACATGTTGGAAAGTCACTCTTATGAGGGTCTTCAGGGGAGACCGATATTCATGGATTCTTGGACGGGATTGAATATGCTGTCTTGGAGGATATCACTGGGTTCAGTGATTTATCGACGCCGAAGACAATATCATCATCGGGCGCTACAGGATCTTCATCGAGCCCAAGACTGGTGGACTGATTCCCGACCCCAAGTATTAACCATGGCCGCAGGTGAATATTGCTTTCTGTCTCGGAGGATGCTCGAGTCTTCTCTCCCCCTGTATGAATTACTAACTATCTGAGAGGCTTGGTGACCGAGGAGGAACAAGACGTGATGAATGCGGTGGGAGCACTTGCCTGTTTAACGAGGCCCAACATGCTCTGAATCGTGTAACTTCGATGGCCTCTCTACTATTTCTTTTAAACATAGAATTGTAAATAATTCTAACATCTTCTTCCTTGCTTGTAGGATTTGGTGCTGCATCACGAGGCTTTCCTACAAATTCGGGAGGAGCGCGAGGCCGAGGTTCGGGACCTCACTGAGAAAAGTGACACCTACAAGCTTCTCAGTGAAAAGCGTCAGGCTGATTTAGTTGCGGCTCAGGATGAGCACACTGATATGGTCGAGCAGGTATTCCAAGTGCTTCACGATAGTGAAGATGAATTGGACATAATGACTAACGATCCGATTTTGCAGGTCTGGTAGAGGCTCAAGCAAATTGGACGGCTCCAAACGTAGGTAGATGTGATACATGTTGAGGCTAAAGAATTCAAAAAGAACATGGACATCCTAGTCTCGAAAAAGGATATCGTCCAAACACAATTAGAGTCAGCCTAGACCAGCTCCAAGCTGCAAAAGAGAAGGCCTCAGCATAGGTCGAGAAGATCAGTGAGCTTTAGTCTCAGTTGGATTTGGCCGTTTCTGATAAGGCGAGCTTCGCCAACGAACTTAAAGTGGAAAGATCTGAGGTGTCCGTGGCCAACACCAAAGTTGATGCTAAAGTGGCCTAGTTTAAGGTTGATATCGAGGCCAAGGCCAAAAACATGGTGGATCATGCAAAATGGAAAGCTCGGACGGAAGCCCTCGGAGGAGTTCATGCCCAAGGCTTCAATATTATGGCTGAGATCAAAAATGCCAAAGTAGAGGAAGCCTGGGCCCGGTAGCAGGCCTTCCCTGAGGAAGACGCCGATAGCTAAGTGAATCCGAAGAGGGGGAAGATACATGTGTTCCAAGGAGATGGCGATTGACATTGAATTCCCTCTTCTAGTTTTAATATGAATTGACTCTCCCGAGGATGGGGATACGACCTCCGATAAGTGAGGTAGTGGTCGTTCGTATTTCGATTAAGTATTGCCCTTGGGCTCGTTATTTTTGAAGTACGAAGCTCTTTAAAAGATGTAAAGAGGAAAAAATTTAAAACATAAGATGTTTGCAAGGAAAGTACTTATCTTTATTCTTGATCAAAACAGTCATACACTCGTACATATTTATGACATGGCTCGAACAATCTATGTGCGTACGGTTCATTTTGACCATTTGGACCTTACAATAAATCCTATCTATCGAGAACCTCCTTTTATGAAGTAGTTTCCTTGCTAGAGTGATATTCGAAGATAACGCATATCTTAGGATAGCCCCCCAATATTCGAGGTTGATTGCGAAGGAACCTCGGATATTATTGAATTGATCTTCGATGTTGATTCGTAATCAGGCTTGATTCTAAGTTAGCACGATTCATTGTTGCATCGTTCAAAACCTCGCCGAAAAACCCATTTGGGACAAAACCGATCTAATGGAAAAGAGTGCAACACGTGCTTTCCGACCTAAAGACTTCGTTTCGTTCGCCGGAAAGTCCGTCGTTGATTCTTGTTGACCACCTGCAAGTGTTAGTCTGAAATAAGAATGAAATAGTATGGGGTAGTACCTTAGCAGTGATACCGTTTTAGGTTAGATACGTTCCAATTGCTCAGTAGTTGTTCTTCATTCATCGTTCCGAGCTTGTAGGACCCTTTTTCGGTGACCTCGAGAATATGGTATATTCCTTCCCAGTTTGGACCCAATTTCTCGTATTTCGGATTTCGGGTGTTGAGGGTGACTTTCCTTAGCACTAAGTCCCCGAATTTAATATTATCGAATATTGGCTCTTCGATTGTAGTATCTCTTGATCCATTGTTTTTTGGCGGCCAATCGAACGAGGTCGGCTTCACGCCTTTCATCCAATAGTTCTAGGCTCGTATTCATGGCCTTGTCATTGGAACCCTTTTATTTCATATCAGAACCTAATACTTGGCTCCCCTAATTCGACCGGTATAAGAGCTTCGGCGCAATAAACTAATAAGAATGGGTTAGCCCCGATACTAGACTTCTTGGTTGTGCGGTATGCCCAAAGAACTTCGGGTAGAATTTCGTTCTACTTTCCTTTGGCGTCGGTTAGCTTCTTCTTAAGATTTTGGATGATGGTTTTGTTGGTTGATTCAGCTTACCCGTTCCCATTAGGATAATAAGGTATTGATAGGATTCTTTTTATCTTGTGATCCTCGAGGAATTTGGTTACTTTGCTGCCAAACTATTTTTTCTTATCACACACAATTTCGAATGACATTCCGAATCGACATATGATGTGATCCCAAATGAAGTCGATGAATTCATTCTCTCTAACTTTCTCGAAGGCATGTGCTTCAACCCACTTAGAAAAATAGTGAGTAATAAATAAAATAAATTGAGCTTTACCTGATGCCCATGGAATAGGTCCAACGATGTCCATTCCCCACTTCATGAACGGACATGGAGACAAGACCGAATGGAGTAGTTTCCCCAGTTGGTTAATCATCAGTGCATGCCTTTGGTATTTGTCGCATTTTTGAACAAACTCTTTCACATCTTTTTCCATATCGATCTAATAATAACCGACTCTGATTACTTTTTGGACCAGTGATTTGGCACCGGAATGATTTTCGCAAGTGCCCTCGTGAACTACCCTAAAAACATATTCGGTATCTCCTGGTCCTAGACATATCGCTAGTGGTCCATCGAACATCCTCTTGAAAAAGGTTCCGTCTTCCGACAAGGTGTATCATGCTGCCTTCGTGCACAGGGCCCTCGATTCTTTTGGATCTGGGGGGAAGCTTCCCGGTCTCCAAATACTCTATGTATTTATTTCTCCAACCCCAGGTTAAACTCGTGGAGTATATATCGGTGTGGCCTTCTTCGGCCACTGACCTCATAAGCTGCACGACGGCCCCCGAATTGAGCTCGTTGTCCTCGACCGATGACCCTAATTTAGCGATGACATCGACCTCACTATTCTGATCTCGAGGCACATGTTTGCAAAGTCCACTCCTTAAATTGGTTTAAAGTTACTTGTAGCTTATTCTTTCTTATCGATCTTCAAAGGTTCCGTTAACCTAAATTTTCCACGAGGAGGGAGTCGCACTTCGTTTCGATCACCTCCGCTCCCAAGACTTTGGCTAGTTCAAGACCTGCAATCATGGCCTCATATTCGGCCTCGTCATTAGTCAATTACAGTTCTAATAGATTGTCTAACCACATTACCTATGGATGGTTTTAGCACAATGCCGAGTCCGGACCTCTTTGCATTCAAATCACCGTTCGTAAAGAGGGTCTAGATTCTCGAGGATGTACTCGAGTTTACCAACAGTTCTCTTTCAACATCGGGTACTGGGGCCGCTGTGAAGTCAACCACAAAGTCGTCCAAAATTTGAGACTTAATGGTTGTTCAGGGTCGATATTCAATATCATACCAGCTGATTTCTACGGCCCATTTGGTCGACCGTCCCAAAAGCTTGGGTTTATGAAAAATATTTTGAAGTGGATAAATTGTTACAACACATATGGAGTGACATTGAAAGTTTGGTTTTAGTTTCCAAGAGGCGCTTATCAAAGCGAGCGCCAACTTTTCTAGGTGGGGATACCTGATTTCGGCCTCACCTAAGGTCCGGCTAACATAATAGATAGGGAATTTCTTACCTCATTCTTCTCGTACTAGGACTCCACTTAGCGCTATCTTCGATACTGCCAGATACAAGTAAAGTTGTTCGTCTTCCCTCGTCATGTGAAGCAGCGGCGGGCTCAATAAGTATCGTTTAAGCTCCTCTAAGGCCTGTTGGCATTCCGGAGTCCATGTGAAGTTATTCTTCTTCTTCATCAACGAGAAGAATCGATGACTCATATCGGAGGACCTCGAGATGAATCGCCCCAAGGCGGCTCTGCGCCCGGTTAACTTCAGCATGACCTTTACGTTATCTACTAGCGTGATGTCCTTGATAGCTTTGATCTTGTCGGGGTTGATCACGATTCCTCGGTTGGATACCATGAAACCGAGAAATGTACTTGAACCGACCCCGAATGCGCATTTTTCGGGTTCAGCTTCATATTGTATTTCTTCAGTATACTGAAAGTTTCCCGCAAATGCTTCAAATGGTCCTCTGCTTGCAGAGACTTAACTAGCTTGTCATCAATACAAACTTTCAAAGATTTCCCTATTTGTTCTTCGAACATCCGGTTTACTAGGCGTTGATAAGTGGCACATTTTTTAATCCAAATGGCATTACATTATAACAGTAGGTACCATACTTAGTGATGAACGAGGTCTTTTCCTGATCATCCGGGTTCATCTGCATTTGGTTGTATCCGGAATAGGCATCGAGAAAACTGAGGATCTCGTGGCTGGTCGTGGCATCGATCATGCAATCTATATTAGGCAAAGGAAAAGAATCCCTGGGGCATGCTTTATTTAGATCTTTGTAATCTATACACATTCTAAGTTTATTTCCCTTCTTAGGGACTAATACTACGTTTGCTAACCATTCTGGATATTTTACTTCTCGAATGGACCCTATTTTAAGATGTTTGGTTACCTCGTCTTTGATGAAAGCGTGTTTGACCTCGGACTGGGGTCTTCTTTTTTGCTTCACCGGATGGAACTTCGGGTCCAGGCTTAGTTTATGGGTAGTGATTTCCGGTGTTATCCCTGTCATATCGAGATGGGACAAAGCAAAGCAATTTGCGTTATCTAAAAGAAATTGAATAAGATTTTTCCTGAGCTCGAGAGTTAACCTTGTGCCCAGGTATACCTTTCGTTCGGGAAGATGCTCGATCAGTATGACTTGCTCCAGCTCTTCGACCATTGACTTAGTGGCGTCGCAGTCATCGGGGACTATAAAGGATCGAGGTACCCCATAACCATCATCTTCGTCAGTCCCCCTGCTTCTCTGGGTTGGTCGAGGCCGGTATCTGTGGTTGCTATTTGGCCTTATGTTTTCCCTTCGAATTTGACCCATACGTCGATGAGAGTGCCGATATCGGAATTACTTCATCGAAGGAAAATATTTCCTGGGAAGAAGATTGCTCCCTGTAGACTATTTTGACTCCCTCTGGTGTCGGGAATTTTAGAACTTGGTGAAGGGTCCAGGGCACTGCCCTCATGTTGTGGATCCACTACCTCCCAAACACATGGAGCTTAGCCTCCTGGATGGTCTCGGCCATGTTCACCGGCAAAGTTATCTCGCCCTTGGTGGTCTCACATGCCATACTGAAGCCGTTTAGTACTCGGGTCACGGGCACAACCTGATCCTGTAGGCCAATTTGTTCTACGACCCTCGATCAAATGATGTTGTCCGAACTACCTAGATCAATTAAAACAAATTTAACTCAAGTCTTATTCATAAGTACAGATATTACCAGTGCGTCGTTGTGGGGTTGCATGATCCCTTCTGCGTCCTCCTTGTTGAAAGACAAGGTTCCTTCTAGTATGTAATCCTGAGTTCGCTTCTCCCTCGTGATCGGCACCTTGGTGCGTTTTAATACTGGTCCTTGAGGAATATCGAGCCCCCCAACAATCATTTGAATGACATGTTGCAGTTCTTCTTGCTCGTTCTATTTGTTGGAATCTCTGTTTCTGAAGTGATTCTTGGCTCGATCACTTAAGAATTCCCGAAGGTGCTAGTCGTTGAATAATCGGGCTACTTCCTCCCTCAATTCTCTACAATCTTCCGTTCTATGGCCATGGGTGCCATGATACTTGCACATTTGGTTGGGATTTCCCTAGGCTGGATCAATCTGTAGAGGTTGAGGCCATCTAGTATCCTTGATGCGTCTGATAGCAAATAGGATGGTGTATTCATCAACATTGAAGTTATATTCTGACAGTCGAGGTGCTTCTTTGGGCCTGACATTCCTGTCGAAACCATTCTTGCTCATGAGCCCTCATGAGCTCTGGCCTTGATCATTTCTCCTTTTACCTCGAACAAGGTTGCGGCCAGGTCCGTTGCCTTTATGATCTCCATTATAAGGTTGGTAACAATCCCTGTTTGACCGTGGTTCTAGGTCGATGTCCCTTTTGACTCTCTCGACGGGCTTGATAAGATAAACCGATTAGGAAGAAATCCCCAGCGGTCATCCTCGACTATAATCTTTGATTGCTATCGATTATGCACGTCGGCCCAGGTAACAACTGGTATTCAATCAAGTTCTGCTTCAACTATTGCGAAGCCATTGAGCTTCGTACATTTAGTCCTTGAATAAAGTCTTGAACGGCCCAATCATCAGCAACTAGTGGTATATCCATTTGTTCTATTTGGAACCGAAACACAAACTCTCTAAGCATCTCGTTATCTTTCTGCTTTACCTTGAAGAGGTCTGACTTCCTAGTCTTACCTTTATGGATCCAGTGTGTGCTTTAACAAAAGAATCTGCAAGCATGGCAAAAGAATCAATAGAGTTGGGTGGTAAATTATGGTACCATATCATTGCTCCCTTTGGCAAGGTCTCCCCGAATTTCTTCAATCATACGGATTCGATCTCGTCGTCCTCCAGATCATTCCCTTTAATTGCACATGTGTAAGAAGTGACATACTCGCTGGGATTGGTCGTTCCATTATATTTAGGAATATCTGGCATGCAGAACTTCTTGGGGATCGGTTTGGGCGCCGCGCTCGGAGGGGGGGAAAGGCTTTTGTACGAACTTCTTGGAATCCAAACCCTTCAATATCGGCGGTGCCCCTGGATTTGATCAACCCTATAGTTATAGGTTTCCACCTTCTTATCATTTGCTTCGATCTTCTTTTTCCCCGATTCAACTCGCTTTGTTAGTTACTCGAGCATCTTCATGTTTGCGGGATCGGTCCATGATTCATTTTCGTTCGATCTCCTTGACACCGATTCGGCCCTGTGAATAATTTCCTGGGACGGCTTGGGCTCGATCCTGCTTGGTGCATGGTTCTGGTTTTGGAGTTGTGCTATTGCAACTTGTTGAGCTTGCAACATCTCGAAGATCACCCGAAGGATGATTCTGCCTTCTTCATCGCCATGTATGCTCTGACCGGCCGATCGAACATCCCTGTAAACACTACTCTCGGGATCGACGGTCAAATTTGTATTAATGGCAACATGGGAGCTGATGCCGATTGGGTCTACGAGCGGAACTCCATCGAGGTCAGCTGGAGGTACCTCATTCCCTTGGGCGGCCATGTTGTCATTTTCATCATGATGACTGAGGTAACTGTCCATGTGTACAAGTGCTGCTTGAAAGTTTGACATGTTGATCTTGGAATCAAAGATACTCACAAGAACAAGTGTAAAATAGTGTGTTTTACGAAGGTTAGTACCAGGTAATCGCTATTAGACCACCTTTATATAGTAGGGGAGTCCTAATTTTGTTACAACTCTAAACATAGTAAGAAATCTCATGATTGGATAATTAATCAGCCTCATCTTCATACGTGCTGATGTTTTCGCTGTGATCCTTACTCGATTACGCATATTTCGGCTTCCCGTTACTTGACTAGGTAAACTCTCATCGGTCTTGCTCGATCTCTATTTTTCTCGGTCTTGATCTTGGCCGATCTCGACATTGATCGGTCCTTGGGTTACGAGCTCAGCAGTCTAACTTCTCACCATGGCTCGATATAACACGAGGCTAAACCTGGACCTATCATGTTCCAGACTCGATTGGTCATATGAAGGGCAAGCACGTTTTGACCGTATATAATGTGACTTTAGGAGCGGATTTCGAAAGAAAAAACTTCGTTTACTTCCTGCAATAACACTCTACGTTGCTTAACAATGGCACAAAATTTGCTCTATGTGATGCCTTAAAGTTGTGATGCTCTATGTGATGTTCATTACGTGTTTCGTATGTGTAGGAACAAACTTGCGCAGAAAATGATCAAATGAGAGAAAAATTGGTGAGAAAAGTCATGGACAGCGAAATGAGGTTCACTTCGCCAGATCGGGACTAGAGCAGAAGAAACTAGAAAAGTCTCGGACAGCGAAGCGAGATTCACTACGCCAGATCAGAACCAGAGCAGAAAAATCAGCTTTTCCAATCCGAATTAGTAGAAGGAAAATTCGCCCCATACGAACCCTAAACACTATAAATACATCCTAAAACGTATTTTTAAGGTAGAGATACCACTTTGGAGTGAGAGAAGACTTTGGGGAGGCAAGGATACGCTAGGAGCAAGAAGGAGAAGGATTGAACTTCATGGTTTTCCCTCTTTCCCCCTATTTTTCCATTCTTATGAATTATAGTATTGTAATTTTTTTTTTTTTTTACATACTAGCATGAGTTGCTAATATTCTTATCTAGGGTTCTGATGGAACCTTTTGGAGGATGAAATCTTGTTATGTTTTTATATAATTGAGTTGTTGGATTTCTCTACTTGTTCAACTACATGTTTGTTGCTGTTGATTGAATGATCATCGATTGACTATGCCTATATAGTGAGCACTGCTAGAGAAAGAGTACATATTTAGGTAGTTGTTATACAACATCACTCCTAACGTATGTGAGAGATCAATACGGAGGGTCTAAAGGCGGGATTAGAGATAAAGAAAACTTGTTGTGATTGTAGTGAACGGTGAATTAGTAACGGCTAGTGTAGTTCGCGAGAATACATCTAGTAAATTGTGGTAGTTGCTCGAGAGAGAATTACGACAACCAAAGTACTCACGATCGGTTGAGAAAAGAGAGCCTTCACGGAAAAACTGTTGGAACGAGATCTCTCATACAAAAAGACCTGAACTAACTACTCGCTCAATGCGCATTGAAATTCTAATGAATACCCTTATTTAGCATAATACTTAGGCGTTATAGGAAGCATGGGGAAGATTCCTAACAATTGGGGAAATCATAAATCATGCCTCCTTTACCTTGTCTCCAACTTTAGTCTCCTTAGTTGATAATTTTACTGTTTTCTAGTATTTGTTAGTCAATTAGTTAGAAATATAAATATCAATCTTTATAATTTAGAACATTGTTCAAACTTGTCTTTTTAGTGATATTAAACAGTTGTAGCTGAGCCTTAGTTCTATGTGGGATTCGACTCCAAATTTTTAGACCGGATTATATTTGCAGTGATCGATTATCCTTTTTAGGATTAGAGTTGGGCAATGATCACGAGACATGAGAAGAGAAAGCAGCTATTTGTTGGAGGATATCAACACTAGTAGATCAAATAAGAGCTTTGCAAATTAAGTCTCCTTTCCGCCTAATTCACTGACATAGAAGTCCAATTTTGCATCTGATTTTATTTTTCGGAACAATCAATAAGATGAAGAGAGGCCCAAAACCAAAATCTCCAATCACATTAGAAAAAATAGAGTAGAAATGATACTAGGTAGCCATTCACTCTAAAGGACTGTTATTTAAGAATTAATCAGTGCATCTTGTTTCAGCTTTACGGTTCAAATTTTCAAAACAAAAATGTCCTGCGTTATTTTGAAGTTATGATTTTTAGTTTAAAATTTTTAGGCGAAATTAATTCCTAAATAGCAATCCTGATATGTGATATCAGGGCCCTAATTATCAACAAAAGGCCTGTCTTTTAAAAAGAAGTAACATTTTTTTTAACAAAGTATATACGATCCAGTGAAAACATACAACTTTCCTACCCAAAACATACAGTTATGTTGTTGTATACAATCTAGTAAGAATACACAACTTACATATACAAAGAACACAATTATGTTATTATATGTATGTCGTATGTCACTATATATTCAGTGATACATTAGTCACACAAATAATATACACCCACATACAACTTATTTATATAAGGTTCAATTTTCTTAGTCTCTCCCTCTTTTTATATTTTTATTGAATTCATGTGACTTTCAGCAAGATGCTAGCCCATTGTGGTAGGGTTCCATTTTTGGATATTTAGTTAAATTTCTCGAAATAGAACCGGTACACATATAACATAAATAATGAGAATTCATATAACTGATTCCAATTTACTTAGGATTGAAATATAATTGTCTTGTCGTTATTATATTGAAAATATTCTTTTAATGTTTTTTTACGATAATAAATTACGATGATTTTGTGTACATTTAATACAAAATTAGACACTACATTTGAGTCTACACAAAAACTTATATATGCATTGAACCTTGTCCTGCGATTCTATCATTCTTTGCGTAACGTAGAGAAGTATAATTTTCTCTTAGATCCACTGAATGTTGTCACCACATAACACATGCTTAAGTAATTGAAGACTATGTAACATATACATGTTGCGACTTCTCCCTACATCATTTAGGTCAGTTGGTGCATAAATTCAATCATGTCCGAAACCCTTCATTCTATTTAAAGAAAGAAAATTTTAGCAGAGAAACATGGACGTATGGGTTGGGCATGAACCATGCATGGGCATAAACAAAATGAGCGGCCCGATGAACAAAGTATTCCGCATTCACACAAGGTCCGGGGAAGGATCGTACTTCGAGGGGTGTGATATATGCAGACAGCCTACTCTAATGCAAGTATTCGTGGCTCGAACCTGTGACGTAGACAATCTACCCTAATGCAAGCATTATGAGCAGTCCCATGGACATAACCACCTAATTTTTACTTTTTTTTTCTTCTAACGGAGAACCAAAGCAACGGCGGAGTTATGATTGTGTTCTATATGTATACACAAAATCAATTAATTAATATAAGATATGAGTCGTGTACTTAGGTTTTTTCCGGTTCACCATGACTAAGTGAAACGTAATCTTATTTTAATTAGTTAACTTTTAAAGTTAAATTGTTTTATTTGATGTAAATACTGAGTGTGAATAATATTGTTCATTATTAAATTGTGGCACACAAAATAACTTAATAAACTGCTTATTTTTGGACCACCACATCCATTAATAATTTGCAATATTCTTCAAGGAATATAGCTGAGCTACCTCTGGATCTGCTATGTGACGAAAATTAAATGTCAACTCATTTTGCATATTATACTAAATGCCATCCCCTGGCTCGCTGGCCTGATATTATTTTTCATTTAGACACCTTAGTAGGCTTATTGAATATATTGTTTTATGTTCAATTCCAGGACTTATTGAATTCCTGAATTTGGCAAATATGTACCTATTAAACCCTTCAGTAACAATCATTAAACTAAATTGAGCCCATAATATTAAAACTCGATGATGTGTCGGAAAAAAGGAATGACAAACCTAAATTTCTATTATATAGAAGAGAGAATAGGAGGTTGACTAAGGGCATAATCTCACGACCCAAATTCCCACCCTTTAGGTCGTGACTGCGCCTAACGTTGAACCCGCTAGGCCAG
>MDKH01134228.1:0-20786 GCA_005239495.1 Nicotiana undulata
CAAAAATGGTAAAATAACATAACCCTCGGATTCTTAGAATATGAACAGGGATTTCCGCACCAGAGGTCCCTTTAACCGCACCTGCAGTACCACACCTGCGGAATTATCATCGCAGGTGCGGAAAATCACTTAAAGCCCTGGGACCGCACCTGCGATAGAAGGGTCGCGCCTGCGGTTCCGCGCCGGCGGAGCTCAGGTCGCACCTGCGATCCCTGACCAGGCCACTCGAGCTTCGCGCCTGCGACATAAGTCCCGCACCTACGGAAATTCCATCGCAGGTGCGGAACACCAGATACAGGTCTGGTTCAGCACTTTGAAATTTTTCCAAACTTCCCGATAAGCATTCGAAACAACCCCGAGGCCTCTGGGACCTCACCCAAAACCACCAACTGACCCCAATACCCTATCCAAACTTGGTCGGGCCTTAAAAACACGCCCCTTAACATCAAAATATCCAAAAATGCATAGATTCAAGCCTAGGAACTTAGGAATTTTCAAGAATTCACCTCCGACGCCGAACCGCGTCTAAACTCGTCCGAATGACCTCAAATTTTGCACACAGGTCATAATTGACATTCCAAACCTGCTGTCGCTTTCGTAATTCCATTCCGAGTCTGATATCAAAATCTCACATATCGGCCGAAATCACCGAAATTCTAACTTTCGCCAATTCAAGCCTAAATCTACGTCTGACCTCAAAACACATTCCGAACACGTTCCCAACCCTTAAATCACTCAACGGAGCTAACAGAGTCGACGTATTTCCATTCCGGATCCGTCTTTACACAGCTTCCGCTCCGGCCCAATTTCTAAGGTTAAAGCGCACCTTAAAAGACAATATGTCCAAAAACACTCCAATTTTCATCAATCAACGCTCCGACTCGTTCCATTAACCTAATAAGATATGGGAGGAAAAGTTATCCGAGGATCGGGGTGCTAACTCTCCAAAACGACCGGCCAGGTCGTTACAGTGGATAACATGGATAATGCTTTTTTTTTTCAACAGATCCGATAAGGTTATATTATTTAGGAATTTTACATTCCTATACCATATATGGAACTATATTACTCTCACTGTTTAAGGTTTGATATAATTTCATTTAGTATACCTAATTACCGGTTATATACCATTAGTGTTTTTTAAGGGTATTAATTACACTCCTAATTTAATGGTTACCGTATATTCCTTCTAATCTCACTCCCCCATGTTTCTCTCTCCAATTCCCACACCTTCACTCATGTTTCTCTCCCACACCCACGATTTCTGTATCAAAATCCCATTATTTCTTCCATAGCCAAGGCACTGTCGGCACCTCTACAGTGATAATAAGTATCTCCTTGTATAATTATTCCCTAAACAAGTATATTCAAAATGATTCAAGCAAACAATCTTCACTTTTTCACTTATGACTGCCTTGTCCTTGGTTGCTGCTGGGTTTTCATTTACTACCAGTGAGTATATGAGTACGTACATATGAGGAATGGAGTAATATTTGCCCCTGAATACATTTGGGTGTGAATGGTTATTGGAGTAACCATTTTTGAACGAGCAAATGCAACTTAATTTTGTGAAGCCTGTGTGCCTATGTTTGTATATAAGTACGTCTTTGACAAAGCTACTGGTCTCCACCTCTAAAAATGGTGCACAGCATGGAAAACCTATTTGGAGGGTGTTGACGAAATATGTTATTATTGTCGATAGACTTAGTCAATACATTTTTAAAAAAGAAAGAAAAGATTGGTTATTATTGTTGATAGACTTAGTCATGCCCATCAGATAGATCATTTTTTTGTGAAAGAAGATCATTGCTTTTTTTGAAGCTCGATCTTGCCTGCACTTGTCATATTTTTGCACCTGCTTTATATTTTCCTCTTTTGTTTGATGTCTTACAGAAGTTGTACACGTGTGAAATTGGTCTTCAATTCAGTGAATTTTATCTTTCAGCAAGAGGTTCTTTCTAGTCTAATGACACGACAATTTTTGAATGGTTTACAAGATAGTGAATATGCAAATTGTTGTATTAAAAAATAAAGCATACAAAATATCTACAAATTGGGTACATTGAATTTTAATATCTCAATTCCCATTCAGTTGTAGCTTAATTTGGATTTTCGATATAATTGCATTTTTTGCAGAAGATTTGTAGAAGTTTTAGTCATTTTTGATTTGTGAAAACAGAAAACAAAGCATATACAATCAGAATACAAATAATCTATAATTTATCTACAAAATATCTACAAACTGGGTACATTGAATTTTAATATCCCATTTCCCATTCAATTGTAGCTTAATTGGAATTTTCGACATAATTGCGTTTTTTGCAGAAGATTTGTAGAAGTTTTAGTCGTTTTTGATTTGTGAAAACAGAAAATAAAGCATCTACAATCAGAATAAAAATAATCTACACTTTATCTACAAAATATCTACAAACTGGGTACATTGAATTTTAATATCCCAATTCCCATTCAATTGTAGCTTAATTGGAATTTTCGACATAATTACGTTTTTTGCAGAAGATTTGTGGAAGTTTTAGTCGTTTTTAATTTTTGAAAACAGAAAACAAAGCATCTACAATCAAAATACAAATAATCTATAATTTATCTACAAAATATCTACAAACTTGGTATATCGAATTTTAGTATCCCAATTCCCATTCGATTGTAGTTTAATTGAGATTTTCGACTAGACATAATCTTTAAGATTCATTATAGTATTCTCAATTATAGATTGAGGAAAATATGTTAGAAAGCTACATCAACTACTTTGTCGAGTTTGAAAAATACTACCTAGTGACATCAACTATTAGATTTGTCAACTTATTATTTTTCATGGAAAAAAAATATAACGATATTTTCAGCTACAAGTTTAAGTGAGACTATAAGCAGAAAGATTAGGTGAAAATAGGAACAATTTCAAAAGTCGGTCTCATACTATATCTCTCTGATTATTCACGTCATTTGAATTGTCCAAGTTATTCCAATTAGATATATGTGGTTGACTGACCAATTAACATAGTGACTCAGAAAGATCACGTAAGTTTGTATATCTATGTCTGTATATATTTTCTCGAAATAATGTTTGCAACATAAATAAAATTCAATTTATTTTCACTGAAAAAAATAAAACTTGATCTCTCAAAGAGAAAAATAATAATTAGAGATATCTAAATAAGGAATATTAATGTTACAATGATTCCTTATTTAATGAAATATCTGGAAGAATATTTACTTTCATAATTGTAGCGCGCCTAATTAGGAAAGAATCAGCTCCTAATAATTGGTATTTAATGAATGGTATAATATTTATAGAATAACTGTGAATATGGCGGGTAAATATGAAACTATGCACATTTTTGGTAATAAGGTTTCATATATGGTATAGGAAGGAAAAAATCCCTATTATTTATTGTCTATTGTGCCTTAACGTGACATGTAAGTCTTTGATTGGTAATGGTCCATCTTGTGGCCTATGTGATTTTTTTAGTTTTGTTATATCCTCATATTTCAATTATATTAGCTTCTTAATTTTTAGTTTTTAATTATATTAATGGTAATTATTAAATTATTAAAATAGCATTAGACCATTAAATCAATAACTTCAAAACTTATTTAAATTGAAGATAATTAGTGGTCAACATAGACCATACAAATACAAGCATATATCTATTACAATCAGCTATTTTCACATACTAAAATTTAATGAAATATATTGCATAATTATTTGATTATGTTTGAAACTCAAAAGTAATTATTGAATTATAATATACTAGTTAGTTTTGTTTTACATACTTATATCAATTATATTGAATTCCTTAACTTTTTCAAATAAAATTAATAATATCAAAATTATGTAATAAAATATAAGATACAAGTCACAAGAGAGACATGATCCCCTTTCAAATCATATTAAATTCTAAATTCTTAGATTTGATATATAATTTGATTTATGATCATCAATAAGATATTAAAATAGTAAAAGACCATATCATCATAAAGTATTTTATTGTCTAGATTTAATATATATAATTTACTATACATATAAGTGGTACAAGCTTATAGTCGTTTAAATTCTACTTTATTTGTTTTTAATTGTGATACACTAGTTAGTTTTGTTACACACTCTTATACCGACCATATTAAATTTTTACCGAAATAAAAATTAATAGTATGAAAACTTAGGTAAGTATTATAAAATATAAAATAATAGTCATAAGAGAGGTCTTCCCTTTCGAATCATATTAAAATCTCAAATTTTAGATTCAACATATAATTTAATTTATGATAATTAATAAGTTATTGAGATAGTAATGGACCATATCATTATAATCTATTATTGTACAGATTAATATAAATAATTTGCTCTAGAATGTAAGTGTTACAACATTATGGTTGTTTAAATTCTACTATATAATTGATTATTTCATCATTAGTTAGATAGTAATTAGCTGCGGAATTGTATCTCAAAAATAAATTCGTGCCTATATCATCTTATCATGCAAATAACTGTAGCTATTAAACCAGTTGTTGTCACGGTAATTTAGTACCTGAACAAAAAAATATTTTTTTAGCTATAATATTTTATTTTAAATAACTTGTTGTAGATAAAAGGTTACTATTGCTACGATAAGTTTTAACTCATAGTTAAAATTAACATTAGCTACGAAATTATATTATAACAATAACTCCGTGGCTATATCATTTAACTATTGCCACAAGTTTGTGATAACTTGAAGCAAAAATACGTATTTAGCTATTACCATTTGCTTCAAATAATTTATTATGGCTAAAAGATTACTATTGCTGCAGTAACTTTTATCACGTGGCAAAACGTTATGATTAGCTACGAAATTTTATTGTAGCAATAAATATGTAGTTATTTAGGTAATTATTGCTATGATTGTTAGCAATTATAGCAAAAATGAGGAGTTGACTTTGCCAATTTAATTTTTGTGGGTATGAAATTTTATAAATTTGTAAATAGCCATGGAGTTTAAATTTTTGTGCATATTATTAGATACTAGACACGATTTTTAAATGTATAGCTAAGATTTTGTAGCTATATACGCATAATGTTGTAGTGTCTTATATCGGATACTTCGCTGAATAATGGTTCTGTCCATGCATTTACTTGCATGAATTAACTTTCGTCTGGTATAGACGTTTAAGTTTTTTATGAGCATCAATTTCCGATTCATTGTATTATTAGATGCACAGAATATTATCGCATATCTTTGCTCTTCGCCCCCATATATAATATGTATTCAGATGAATTCACATTTTTTTTTATTTTGTTATATATAACATTCACCCCCTCCCCTCCTCTCCCCACAAATTTATTTCGAGACGATTTATCCTTTTCCATAAAAGTTATATCACTTGGCAGCCTCAAGTCATCAACTGATAATTTGTTTATATGGATCCGCATATACCGTATGTGGGAATCTGGTGGTTTAGAAATGGTTTTCATTTATGAAAAGGTTCTTGTTGTTTCATATTCATAGCTCTTTAATGTTGCTCTTGTTTGTTGATGCGTCTGTTCCAGTTTCGCCGTGGCAATCTCTGAATTTTATTTTTTATTTTTTATTCTTCAGTGATTTATGTTATTGCATTTTTGTGTAAATAAATCATTTAAGGTTATTATACAAGGGGAATTTGATGTACGCAAATATTTGTATTAATCATGTTGACAAGTAAAGTCGTGTTATACGTGAAGGTTGTGTATGTCATATTACAAATTTTCCAGTTGTATCTAACAACGATTGGTACTCACCCATTATGTCGGACTATGAAACTTTTAGGTCGATAGCGATTTAAGGACAATAGAATATCTGCAAGTGATTTTATGCATTATATATATTGAAAATACTACTGAATACTTATAGACTCTGCATACTCTGCACTCCTGTGAATCTATAGTACTATTAAAGATTTGTACGTTTAGATTACTTCTTTCCCTCAACAAAAATATTATGAGATGTCACAACACTATTAGTGAGGTAAAAATGATGCCAATCGTTATACATTGAAGGAACCTTGGTATTTTGATTGGAGAGTTAGTATTTTATTTGTAGTTATGTCACGACCCGATATTTTCACCGTCAGGACCGTGATGGCGTCTAACGTTAAACCCGCTAGACAAGCCAACGTGATTAATCAAATTTGTTAAAAACTTTTATATTAAGTGAGAACAAGTGAAATACGACATTTTCCATAAATAAAAGCTTAAAATGAGAACGAATAAAATAAATTCATAACTAAATCCACAAATTGTACGAATTCTCAAAATAACCACACCCAGATCTTTGGAGTCACCATGTCACGGATTATCTATGATTAATACATATAAAGGTCCGAAAGAACTAATACATCTGTTTCTGAAAGACTAAAAACAGAAATAAAGGAAGTAGAAGGGGACGCCAAGGCTGCGGACGCCTGCAGGACTACTTCAGTATCTCCGGGTGGACTGAAGGAAGCCTCCTAGCTCACTGTCCACGGGGAAACATGATGGGGAAAAAGGATAATAATTAACTGAAATAACAGGACAAGGCAAAAGTTTAAATATCAAACAAACAACCGGAATTAACAACACAGAGCAAACAAGTGCATGACATCACCCTTCGTGCTTTACTTTCATCCTCACCAAAACAAGTAAATAGAAACGGCACGACATGACCCCTCGTGCTATAATATCATAACATGGCACGAAATGACCCCTCGTGCTAAAACATCATCACATGGCACGGAATGACCCCTCGTGCTAAAACATCATAACATGGCAGAGAATGACCCCTCGTGCTAAAACATCATAACATCGCACGAAATGACCCCTCGTGCTAAAACATCATAACATGGCACGGAATGACCTCTCGATCTAAAACATCATAACATGGCACGGAATGACCCCTCGTTCTAAACACTCTTCCTCACCCAAACAATATGAAGAACAACATCTTGGCAAGGAAATCAACAATAAGAACTGTAAATCACAACATCCTGGCACGGGAATAACAATAGAATTAATACCGTCCCGGCAAGGGACATAACTATAACCAATCTCACCCAAGTGTATAAGTTAACAAAATATTTCTTCAACCGAACAAATACTCAACAATATTCACATCCAATAATTTCCATCAAACAATTGACCACCAAATTGAAATTTAATCCATAATACAGTAAATACCAATGAAAACCAACTAATTCATAATAACCGACTCACGTACATATTTGACAACAACATATAGGTACTCGTCACCTCGCCTATACATTGAACATGGTATAATCACATAGCAAAAAAGACTCAACACCTATTCCCTCAAGCTAAGGTTAGGCCAAACACTTACCTCGACTTCCACGATCAAAATCAAGCCTCAAGCGCCGCTTTTCGTTTTGAACACGACTCCAAATCAATTGTATATAGACATAATTGACTCAATAACATCAATAAATGCTAAACAATTCAAGTCCAATGCTTAATTGTAGACTTTCTAACATTCTTCCCAAAAATCCAAAAATCGACCCCAGGCTCATTTGGTCAAAACACGAGGTTCGGACCAAAACCTGATCACCCATTCACCCACGAGCCCGAATATGTAATTTGTTTCGAAATTCGACCCCAAAACGAGGTCTAATTCCCAATAAATCAAAAAGCCCTAACTCTACCCAAATCCCTAATTTTCTACCCTTAAACCCATGTTTAAGGCCTAGAAATCTAATGGGTGTTTATAAATATTGAAGGAAATGAGTCTAAGATTACATACCTATGAAGTTGTGGTGAAGTTTTCTTCCAAAAATCGCCTAAGGTGAAGTGAAGAAGAAGAAGTTGTGAAATTTGGGTCTAATCCTGTAATGGGTTCTGTTTTTGACCAAAAGAAGAAATGGGCGAATTTTGACCTATGCGATCGCGATCGAGGGAATGCGATCGCACAGTGTACCTCTACCCAGCCCCCCAGCCTTCCTAATCCTCTATGCGGTCGCAGCTTATGCTATGTGATCGCATAGTGCTACAGACCCCTCTCCTAAAATTGTGCTATGCGATTGCGCAGGACCCTATGTGATCGCATAGTGCATGACACCACACATCAGAAAACTGTGCAACACCAGTTTTTTTTGCTAAGTTAAGCACCCCGACGCCTACCCGAAACTCACACGAGCCCTCGGGTATGATGACCCAAAAGGTCATCCTAAGTAAATTCAGCTAAATGTGTGTCACGAGGCTACGAAAGCCTCCATAAATCTTACCTCGATATGCGTGCGCAACCCGGGTGTGTAGCCGGGAAACTTCTATGTGAAAATTTGATGAAAATGGAATTTTTGTAACAATTAAATGAATAAAGTTTACTTTGGTCAATATTTTAGGTAAACGGAGCCGGACCCGTGATTTGACGGTCCCGGAGGGTCCGTAGGAAATATGGGACTTGGGCATATGCCCAGAATCGAATTCCGAGGTCCCAAGCCCGAGAAATGAATTTTTGAAGAAAATTGTTTTTTGGAAATAATTTAGGTTTTTGAAAATGAATTTTGATGTGAAAACCATGTTACCGGGCCCGTATTATGGCTACAGAGCCCAGAACAGATTTAATATATGTTATGTGAGTTATCCGTGAAATTTGGTGTAAAACGGACTTGAAATGACGTGTTTCGGATCAAAATCAGAATAATTGAACCTTATGAAGTTTTACGAAAATTCTATGAGTTTTGAAGTTTAATTCATTGATTTCGATGTTAATTTGGCATATTTATCACTTGAATAAGTCCATAGGATGACTTGGGAGTTGTGTGTATATTTGGGTTTGATCCCCGACGGCTCGGGGGTGTTTCGGGTAGGTATTCAGGGTGTTTTAACTCGTGAAAACACTACTGGTGCACCCATTTTTGGTGTGCCCACACCTGCGAGCCTAGGGCCGCAGGTGTGAGACCGCAGGCGCGACGCCCAGTCCGCAGTGCGGTCCCTCTCGCAGGCGCGGACAAATCTCTGCAAGAGCGGCGTCGCAGGAGTGGACCCATTTCCGCAGGTGCGGCCCCCCTATGGGCGTGACCCAATTCCGCAGGTGCGACCCCTGTACCGCAGGTGCGAGAGTCGAACATTGAGTTTTTTAAAAACAATTTCAGACGTTCTTTCTCTCATTTTTTCTCAAAAATAGAAGACCTAGGGATATTTCCTCAAGAGATTTTCTACCCAACTCATAGGTAAGTGCTCACTAACTAATTTTTCTTCAATTTTCTGAGGTTTTTCATCAATTATCACAAAAAAACCTAAGGTTTTAAAGATAGAAATTAGGGGTTTTGGGTAGAGTTAGGTTTTAGGGAATTTTGGATAATTCAACCTCAATTTGGGATCGGATTTAAAAACAAATTATATATTCTAACTCGTGGGGGTATGGGTGATCGGGTTTGGTCCGAGCCTCGTGTTTAGACAAGCGGGCCCGGGGTCGGATTTTGGAATTTTTGGAAGAATGCTAGGAATTTTGTATTTAGGCTATGGGATTGTGTTATTGAGTGTTTATTGATATACTTAAGTTAATTATGTCTAGATATTGTTGTTTCGGAGTTGAATTCAAAAGGAAAGGCGGTGTTAGAGGGTTGATTGCTATATTTTGGACCCGGGGTAAGTGTCTTGCCTAACTTTGGTGAGGGAATATGTATTGTATTCTATATGCTAAGTGTTTATCATCTTCAATGCATAGGTAAGGTGACTAGTACCTATGCATTGTGTGTCAAGCATGCCTGTGAGTCTATTTTTGATTAAAAAAACCTTGTTATTACTTCCATGTTCGTTATAGTATGAACTTGTCTCTACTTGGAAGCCGTTATTGTTGGAAATTTTGGTTGATGAACCTATGATGTATTGGTTTGATTGAAAACCCAACTGTTAAGGATATAGAAATGATTGGTTATAGCTGAGACCCTTGCCGGGCACTTGTTGTGAAATTGATTGATGTTTTCCCCTTGCCGGGTGATATTGAACTGTATTTCCACTATGTTTTATTCCTTACCATTATATCTGTCATTGTTTGGTGAGGAAGAGTGTAAAGCACGAAGGGTGATGCCGTGCCATGATATTTGATTACATTGCATAGTGAGAGAGAGAAAGTAAAGCACGAAGGGTGATGTCGTGCCATAATTCACATTGATTATAAGTACGAAGGTTAATGCCGTGCCATTATTCACATTGATTATAAGCACGAAGGTTAATGTCGTGCCATGATTTATATTGCCTTACATTGTACATTGCATTGTGAGGAAGAGAGTAAAAGCACGAAGTGTGATGCCGTGCCGTGATTTACATTGATTGAAAGCACGAAGGTTAACGTCGTGCCATTATTCACATTAATTACATCATATTTTGCATAGTAAGGACGAGAGTAAAAGCACGAAGGGTGATGTCGTGCCATTATTCCATTTTTGGCATTCATATTTATTTCATTAGCAACTGTGTTAAAGACTTTCTTGTTTACTCCTATATTTAAATTTAAAATGCTTCATCTCACTTGTTCCCCCGTTACTGCTCCCGCATCCGTTACTTGTTTGCTTATTTCTTGCCTTGTTTTGTCCCTGTTACCTGCTGTAGAATAGGACAGGTTATCGTTTTTGTCAAGTCTAGCCTCGTCACTACTTCGGCTGAGGTTAGGCTCGGCACTTACTCAGTACATGGGGTCAGTTGTACTGATGCTACACTGCACTTCTTAATGTTGTGCAGATCCCGCATCCGGACCCAGTGGACCGTACTGATGGAGTCACCTTCAGTCCACCCAGAGCTTCAAGGTATACTCGCTGGCGTTCGTGGGCCTTGGTGTCTCTCCTGCCTTTGGATTCCTTATTGTCTTACCTTTTTCCTAGCCTCAAGACAATTATGTATTTCTTTCAGACTCTGTATTTAGCACTCTATTTAGATAGTTCGTGAGTTGTGACACCTCGGTTTTGAGCTTATGCGACATTATGTATTTTACTATTTCACTTTGCATTTTCGAATTTCTATTACATTTCCGATGTTAACATTCTAAAGTGTTCAGTTATTTCTGTTAAGACTTTAAAAGGTATTTTCTTTACTACTGTCGAATTGGGTTGCAAAAGTTAGATTACTTGTGTACGTTGGCTTGTCTAGCGGGTTCAACGTTAGACGCAGTCACGACCTGAAGGATGGGATTTCGGGTCGTGACAAGTTGGTATCAGAGCCCTAGGTTGCTTAGGTCTCACAACTCACGGACAACTTGGTAGAGTCTGAGGGATCGGTACGGAGACGTCTGTATTTATCCCCCAGAGGTTGCAGAGTTAGGAATAACTTCACATTTCTTCTTCTCTGTCGTGCGATATAAATTCTGAGTACTAATTGAGTCTCTATCTTACTCTCTCGCAGATGGCGAGAACACGTGCTTCCCTTGGTTCCGCTCAGCAGCCCGGCGCTCCTGCTACAGCTCCTAGTCGGGGCTGAGGGCGGGGTCGGGCTCAGCCCAGAGCAGCATCCCCAGTGGAGGATCCTCAGGTCGAGTTTGACGAGGAGATTCCAGCTCCAGCAGTTCCGGTGAGACCAGCTCGGGTCCCAGAGGTTCATTGCTACCCCCGTACTTCAGGACGCTCTTGTTCGCCTGGTCGGACTCATGGAGAGTGTAGCACATGCAGGACTCCTTCCTACTGCGCCATCCGTCTCTCAGGCTTGGGGAAGTACCCAGACTCCTGCCACTCGCACGCCAGAGCAGCCAGCTCAGCAGTTTTGGACTCCGGCACCTCAGCCAGCCAGATTAGTTCAGCCTGGTATAGCAGCACCGGTAGCTGAGGGAGAAGCTATGTCAGCAGATGCGTTGCTGAGACTAGATAGGTTCACCAAGTTATTCACTACTACATTTACTGGTGCTCCATCAGAGGATCCACAGGATTACTTGGACAACTGTCAAAAGGTCCTTCGGAACATGGGCATAGTGGAGTCCAATGGAGTTGACTTCGCTACTTTTCGACTATCTGGCGCATCCAAGACTTGGTGGAGGGACTACTGCTTAGCCAGACCAGCTGGGTCTGCACCTTTGACTTGGGCTCAGTTCACAGAGGTAGTTTTGGGGAAGTTCCTTCCCATTACTCAGCGAGAGGATCTTAGGAGGCAGTTTGAGCGCCTCCAGCAGGGATCTATGTCTGTTACTCAGTACGAGACCAGGTTCATCGCTCTAGCCAGGCATGCATTGATGATACTCCCCACTGATCAAGAGAGAGTTCGGAGGTTCATTTAGGGATTGGCCCAGCCTATACGACTCCAGATGGCCAGGGAGTTGAGTACTGATATTTCATTCCAGGATGCGGCCGATGTGGCCAGGAGGATTGAGATGATTTTGTCACAGGGAGGTGGTCAGGGGGCTGACAAGAGGCCCCATCATTTTGGTAGATTCAGTGGAGCCTCATCTGGAGGCAGGGATTCTTTCAGTAGGGGTCATCCGCCCCGACCCTTTCAGTCAGCACTTCAGGTATCTCCCTGTACACCGCCAGCTCCTGTTAGTGCAACACCAACATCTATCAGTGCACAACCACTTCTGAGTTACCAGGGTGGTTATTAGGGTCGTCAGGGCCAATTCCCGAGTCATTAGCCACGGCAACAGAGATCTTGTTATAGTTGTGGTAGCCCGGGGCATATTGCCAGATATTGCCCCCGAGCTTCGAGTGGACCCCAGTATCAGGGTTCCCGTGCCTTGGTTCCCGCAACAGGTGCACCCTTACCCCCTCAGCCAGCTAGGGGTGGTGGTTGAGGTTCCAGAGGTGGTGTTCAGGCTCATAGAGGTGGAGCACAGTCCATGAGAGGTAAAGGTCAGCTCGTAGCAGGCAGACCTAGAGATGTGCAGGTTAGAGGGGCTCAGCCCCGGTGTTATACTTTTCCTGCTCGTCCTGATGCTGAGGCTTCTGACTCAGTTATTACAGGTATGGTTTCAGTTTGCAGTCGAGAGGCTTCGGTGTTATTTGATCCGGGTTCTACATTCTCCTACGTGTCTTCATATTTTGCCCCTTATTTGAGTATGCCCCGTGATTCCTTGAGTACTGCTGTACATGTGTCTACACCGGTGGGTGATTCTATAGTGGTAGACCGAGTCTACCGTGCTTGCGTATTAGTTATTGGTGGTGTGGAGACTCATGTCGATCTTTTGCTCCTTGATATGGTTGACTTTCATGTGATATTGGGTATGGACTGGCTATCTCCCTATCATGCTATCTTGGATTGTCATGCCAAGACAGTGACCTGCCAGGAGTACCTCATTTAGAACGGAGAGGGATTCCTAGTCATTCTTCTGGTAGGGTTATTTCTTATATGAAGGCTCGGCGCATGGTCGAGAAGGGTTGTTTGGCCTATTTGGCCTATGTTCGTGATTCTAGTGATGAGGTTCCTTCTATAGAGTCTGTGCCCGTGGTTCGTGAGTTTCCAGGGGTATTCCCTGCTGACCTGCCGAGTATGCCACCCGACAGGGATATTGACTTTTGTATTGAGTTAGCGGAGGGCACTCAGCCCATTTCTATTCCCCCGTATCGTATGGCTCCGCCAGAGTTGAAGGAATTAAAGGAACAATTACAAGATTTGTTGGATAAAGGCTTCATCAGGCCTAGTGTTTCTCCTTGGGGTGCTCCTGTGTTGTTCGTGAAGAAGAAAGATGGTTAAATAAGGATGTGACTACCAGTTGTTGAATAAGGTTACTATTAAGAACAAGTATCCTTTGCCGAGGATTTATGACTTATTTGATCAGCTTCAGGGTGCTACGGTGTTCTCTAAGATAGACTTGAGATCTAGTTACCATCAGTTGAGGAACAGGGCATCTGATGTGCCTAAGATGGCTTTTCACACTCGTTATGGGCATTATGAGTTTTTGGTCATGTCGTTTGGGTTGACTAATGCCCCCACTGCTTTTATGGAGTTGATGAATCGGGTATTCAGGCCTTATTTGTACTCATTTGTGATCGTGTTTATAGATGATATCTTGATTTATTCTCGTAGTTGAGAGGAGAGTGAGCAGCATCTTTGGGCTGTTCTCCAGACTCTGAGAGATCGGCAATGGTACGCCATGTTTTCTATGTGTGAGTTCTGGTTGAGTTTTGTGGCATTCTTGGGCCACGTTGTGTTGGCAGAGGGCATTCAGGTAGATCCGAAGAAGGTTTCAGCAGCTAGAGATTGGCCTAGGCCCACTTCAGCCACCTAGATTCGGAGCTTCTTAGGCCTAGCGGGCTATGATCGCTGGTTCGTGGAGGGGTTTTCATCTATAGCATCCCCTATGACCAAGTTGACGCAGAAGAGTGTTCATTTCAGATGGTCTGAGGAGTGCGAAGTGAGCTTTCAGAAGCTCAAGACAGCATTGACCACAACACCAGTGTTAGTATTGCCACAGCTTCAGGTCCGTATACCGTGTATTGTGATGCTTCACGGGTTGGACTTGGTGCGGTATTGATGCAGGATGGCAAGCTCATAGCCTATGCATCTCGTCAGTTGAAAACCCACGAGAAGAATTATCCAGTTCACGACTTGGAGCTTGCAGCTATTATTCATGCCTTGAAGATTTGGAGGCACTACTTGTATGGGGTACCGTGTGAGGTATTCACTGATCACAAGAGTTTGCAATACTTGTTTAAGCAAAAGGAGTTGAATATGAGGCAAAGGAGGTGGTTAGAGTTGCTGAAGGATTATGATATTACTATTCTCTATCATCCGGGGAAGGCCAATGTGGTGGCCGATGCTTTGAGCCGGAAGTCAGTTAGCATGGGTAGTCTTTCCTATTTATCAGTTGGAGAGCGACCTATTGCTTTGGATGTTCAGGCGTTAGCCAACTGATTTGTTAGGTTGAAGGTTTCTGAGGGTGGCAGTGTTTTGGCCCATACCGTTGCTCATTCTTCGTCATATGATCGTATTCGCGCCAGGCAGTATGATGATCGTCATTTGGGTGCTCTTAGAGATGCGGTTCGACACGGACGTGCCAAGTAGGTCACAGTCGATGCTGAGGGAGTTTTGAGATTACAGGGTTGTATTTGTGTACCCGATGTTCATGGCATTCGTGAGTTGATATTGCAGGAGGCCCATAGTTCCCGGTATTCCATTCATTCGGGTGCCGCAAAGATGTACTAGGACTTGCGGCATCATTATTAATGGCGTAGAATGAAGAAGGATATTGTGGCTTATGTAGCTCGGTGCTTGAATTGTCAGCAGGTTAAGTATGAGCACCAAAGACCCGGTGGGTTGATGCAGCAGATTCAACTTCTCGAGTGGAAGTGGGAGCGTATCACGATGGATTTTGTAGTTGGGCTTCCACTGACTCAGAGGATGGTTGATGCAGTATGGGTTGTTGTGGATAGACTGACCAAGTCAACACATTCCATTCCTGTGTCGGTTTCGTACTCAGCGGAGAAGTTGGCAAAGATCTACATGAGAGAGATTGTCAGATTGCATGTCGTGCCCTTATCTATTTTATCAAACCGAGGTACTCAGTTCACCTCTCATTTCTGGAGAGTATTTCAGCGAGAGTTGGGCACACAGATCGAGTTGAGCACAACATTTCATCCTCAGACGGACGGACAGTCCGAGCGTACTATTCAGATTTTGGAGGATATGTTGCGAGCCTGTGTTATTGATTTTTGTGGTTCAAGGGATCAGTTCTTGCCTTTAGCATAGTTTGCCTACAACAACAATTACCAGTCGAGCATTCAGATGGCTCCGTATGAGGCGTTGTATGGTAGGTGATGTCGGTCTCTGGTCGGATGGTTTGAGCCCGGAGAGGCTAGGTTATTGGGTTCTGAGTTAGTCCAGGATGCCTTGGACAAGGTGAAGATTATTCAGGATAGACCTCGTACAGCTCAGTCCAGGCAAAAGGGTTATGCAGATCGTAGAATTTGAGATTTGGCTTTCATAGTAGGAGACCAGGTGTTCCTTCGAGTGTCGCCTATGAAAGGCGTGATGAGATTCAGAAAGAAGGGCAAGTTGAGCCCTAGGTATATTGGTCCATTTGAAATTTTGGACAAGGTAGGAGAGGTGACCTACAGACTTGCCTTGCCATCGCATTTATCAGCCGTGCACCCAGTGTTTCACGTATCTATGCTCCGGAGGTACATTGCAGATCCTTCTCATGTTTTTGACTTCAGCGGTGTCCAGTTGGACAAGGATTTGACTTATGAGGAGGAGCCGGTAGCTATATTAGATAGGCAGGTTCGCCAGTTGAGGTCGAAGACTAATCCTTCGGTTCGTGTTCAGTTGAGAGGTCAGTCTGCCGAGGCAGCTACTTGGGAGTCCGAGTCCGATATGAGGAGTCGTTATCCCCATCTTTTCTCAGACTCAGGTACTTTTCTATGTCCATTCGAGGACGAACGTTTGTTTTAGAGGTGGATATTATGATGACCCAAAAGGTCATCCTAAGTAAATTCAGCTAAATCTGTGTCTCGAGGCTCCGTTAATCTCACCTCGATATGCGTGCGCAGCCCGGGCGTGTAGCCGAGAAGCTTCTATGTGAAAATTTGATTAAAATGGAATTTTTGTAACAATTAAATGAATAAAGTTGACTTTGGTCAACATTTTGGTAAACGGACCCGGACCTGTGATTTGACGGTCCGGGAGGGTCCGTAGGAAAATATGGGACTTGGGCGTATGCCTGGAATCAAAATTTGAGGTCCCAAACCCGAGAAATGAATTTGTGAAGAAAATTGTTTTATGAAAATAATTAAGGTTATTGAAAATGAATTTTGATGTGATAACCATGTTATCGGGCCCGTATTATGGCTCCGGAGCCCGGAACAGGTTTAATATATGTCATGTGAGTTATTCGTGAAATTTGGTGTAAAACGGACTTGAAATGACGTGTTTCGGATCAAAATCGGAATAATTGAACCTTATGAAGTTTTAAGAAAATTCTATGAGTTTTGAGGTTTAATTCATTGATTTCGATGATAATTTGGCGTTTATGTCACTTGAATAAGTCCATAGGATGATTTGGGAGTTGTGTGTATATTTGGGTTTGAGCCCCGAGGGCTCGGGGGTGTTTCAGATAGGTATTCGGGGTGTTTTAACTCATGAAAACACTGCTGGTGCACCCATTTCTGGTGTGCCCGAGACCGCAGGCGCGACGCCCAGTCCACAGGTGCGGTCCCTTTCGCAGGCGCGGACAAATCTCCGCAGCAGCGGCGTCGCAGGAGCGGACCCATTTCCGCAGGTGCGGCCCCCCATGGGCCTGACCCAATTCCGCAGGTGCGACCTTTTTCCCGCACCTGCGAGATCGCAGGTGCGACCCCTGTACCGCTGGTGCGAGAGTCGAACAGTGATTCTTTTTAAAAACAATTTCAGACGTTCTTTCTCTCATTTGTTTCTCAAAAATAGAAGACCTAGGGCAATTTCCTCAAGAGATTTTCTTCCCAACTCATAAGTAAGTGCTCACTAACTAATTTTCCTTCAATTTTCTAAGGTTTTTCATCAATTATCACCAAAAATCCTAGGGTTTTAAAGATAGAAATTATGGGGTTTTGGGTAGAGTTAGGTTTTAGGGAATTTTGGGTAATTCAACCTCAATTTGGGGTCGGATTTCAAAACAAATTATATATTCTAACTCGTGGGGGTATGGGTAATCGGGTTTGGTCCGAGCCTCGTGTTTGGACCAAGCAGACCCGGGGTCGGATTTTGGAATTTTTTGAAGAATGGTAGGAATTGTGTATTTAGGCTATGGGATTGTGTTATTGAGTCATTATTGATATACTTAAGTTAATTATGTCTAGATATTGTTGTTCCGGAGTTGAATTCAAAAGGAAAGGGGGTGTTAGAGGGTTGATTGCTATATTTTGGACCCGAGGCAAGGGTCTTGCCTAACTTTGGTGAGGGAATAGGTATTGTATTCTATGTGCTAAGTGTTTATCATGTTCAATGCATAGGTAAGGTGACGAGTACGTATGCATTGTGTGTCAAGCATGCACGTGAGTCTATTTTTGATAAAAAAAACCTTGTTATTACTTCCATGTTCGCTATAATATGAACTTGTCTCTACTTGGAAGCCGTTATTGTTGGAAATCTTGGTTGATTAACCTATGATGTATTGGTTTGATTGAAAACCCAATTGTTAAGGATATATTTGAAATGATTGGTTATAACTGAGACCCTTTCCGGGCACTTGTTGTGAAATTGATTGATGTTTTCCCCTTGTCCGGTGATATTGAACTGTATTTCCACTATGCTGTATTCCTTACCATTATATCTGTCATTGTTTGGTGAGGAAGAGTGTAAAGCACGAAGGGTGATGCCGTGCCATGATATTTGATTACACTGCATAGTGAGAGAGAGAAAGTAAAGCACGAAGGGTGATGTCATGCCATAATTCACATTGATTATAAGCACGAAGGTTAATGCCGTACCATAATTCACATTGATTATAAGAACGAAGGTTAATGTCGTCCTATGATTTATACTGCCTTACATTGTACATTGCATTGTGAGGAAGAGAGTAAAAGCACGAAGGGTGATTCTGTGCCGTGATTTACATTGATTGAAAGCACGAAGGTTAATGTCGTGCCATGATTCACATTAATTACATCATATTTTGCATAGTAAGGACGAGAGTAAAAGTGTAACGACCCTGCCAGTCATTTTGTGTGTTGGGACTCCGTTCCCGTGAATGACTCTTCCCATAGCGACTACTCGTGCCTTATGACTTGTGTGGGCAGGTAGTTCGAGATTCAGAAGTGTTTTGGCCAGTTCAGGAACACTTGGTTCCTGAAGGCTAGCCTATTTGGCTGATTTGGTTCTGAGCAGCATTTTTAGGAAACGACCTCGGAATCGAGTTCTGATAGCTCCAGCACCTCCGGATGATGATTTCGGACTTGGGAGTGTGTTCGCCTCGGGTTTCTGATGACCCGGGAGTATTTCGGCACCTGAATTGGAATTCAGGATTTCATGTGATTTGGAATTCAGCCTGGAATTGGACCTCGTGATATCATGGTCCGAATGGAATTCCGGAATTGGCAATAGTTCCGTATAGTCATTTATGACTTGTTCGCAAAATTTGGGGTCATTCCGAGCAGTATAGACCCGTTCGACGTATTGGTGAGCCATTGAAATTTTTCTTGAAATCTTAAGTTTGATCTAAGGAATTTTGGAGAGTGATTCTTGGTTTGAATGATGTTTTTAGTGTTCTGGGAGCTCGAGCAAGTCAGTCATGTGATTTGGGACTTATTGGTATAATTTGTCGAGGGCTCGGGTGGGCCCAGGGGTCTCCCGGACCCCGATCGGGGTTAAAACCAGCAAAACTCATAGCTGGTGGGAATGTACTGGTGTGATCACACCTGCGGTCCATGAGCCGCAGGCGCGAGGTTCGCACCAGCGGAATTCCCTTCGCAGGTGCGGCTCCTTCCGCAGGAGCGACCTTCTCTTCGCAGGCGCGGCTCTGCAGGAGCGGACAAAGGCCCGCAGGCGCGACCTTCCCCAGGGGCCTAGGCCATCGCAGGAGCAGCCTATTCTCCGCAGGCGCGGCTCCGCAGGTGCGAGAAATCCCCCAGGGGCCCAGGCCATTTTCCGCAGGCGCGCCCCATCTTCCGCAGGTGCGAGTCCGCACCTGCGATCCAAAAGTCGCAGGTGCGGAAACTGCTGGGCAGTCCAAATAAAAGGCCCAAGTCGTGATTTCATTCCCAAAATCACATTTCCTCCATTGTTGACGACCCCAAGAGCTCCAGAACGGGTATTTTGGCCTAGGAACTCAGGTAAGTGATTCCGTAACTGTCCGCATGTCATTTCTTCCGTTCTTTGAGAATTTCCTCTTTCTAATTCATAGAAATTCATAAGAAATTGTTGGGAAGAATAGAGGGTTTTGATGAAAATGTAAATTCTGATTTTTGGGCCATTGAGGGATGATTAATTGAGTTAATCTTGATCCTTAGGTTACGTATAGCGCGTTTCTTCAAGAATTATAATTTTCCTGATGCCGAGGCTCGGGGTTGAATTTCCAAGTACGTCAAGAATACATTTTTGAAGAAATATTTGATAAATCCTCCTCGAATCTTCCTAAATTGATATAATTATGTGCTTTTGGCTAGTTGCGAGACATCGAGGGTGATTAAGAGGATTCGTGCGTCGTGTTGATTTGTCCGTTGGCCGGAGGAGCACTTGTCCAAGTGAGTCTCCTTTCCAAACTTTTTAAGAGGGAAATGTCCCCTAGGTTCTTTGTTGCTAATTGTGCTTGTTGAGGGGGCTTCGTACGCACCACGTGACAAGAGTTCGTATGTGGCATCTATACTGTATGTTGGGTAGCCGTAGGACCCACGATCATGTTCTGACTGTTGTTTGACATTATCTGATGTTTTGTACGAGTTATTACTGATATATGATGAAATTGAGCTATGATAGCTGCGAATTAAATGTACATAATATTCAGATAAGAATTATGAACTTCATCAATTGAGTAATTGTGTTACTCCTGGTATAATTGATAAAGAGCAAAGAGTAAATGAGATAATGAGCTGTTGAGCTGGATGAAGGTGGTTAAAATTCCTTCTTATACTTGAATAATGAAATAAGTCTTGATAATGAGCTGTTGAGCTAAATGAAGGTGGTTAAAATTCCTTCTCGTACTTGAATTGTTCAATCGTGGTAATATTATGAGCAAAGAGGATTATATGATGAAAATCCTAACTTTGGCTATCAGGTGAGGTGTGAGTATCCTATCCCATTGAGTGTGGGCGAGTCGGTACCACGGTGTCTACATAGACACATATATATATATGCATTCATGCAGTCGCATACACGTATCCATGCATTCATAGCCCCCGAGTCACAGGTTTGATTCGTGATCGGGGAGAACTTATATTTTCTT
>ML284928.1:0-14272 GCA_005239495.1 Nicotiana undulata
AGCTTTGGATCGCAGGTGCGGACTCGCACCTGCAGAATATTGGGTCGCGCCTGCGGAAAAAGGCGTGGGCACTGGGGGATTTCTCGCACCTGCAGACTTTGGATCGCAGGTGGAAATTTGTCCGCACCCGCGATGGCCTGGGCCCCTGGGGAAAGTCGCGCCTGCGAGCTTTTGTCGCGCCTGCAGAGCCGCGCCTGCGGAGAGAAGGCCGCTTCTGCTGAAGGAGCTGCACCTGCGAAGGAATTTCCGTTGGTGCGATTCTCGTGCCTGCGGCTCATGGACCGCAGGTGCGGTCACACCAGTACATTCCCACCAGCTATGAGTTTTGCTGTTTTTGACCCCGATCCGGGTCCGGGAGACCCCTGGGCCCACCCGAGCCCTCGACAAATTATTCCAACAAGTCCCAAATCACATGACAGACTTTCTCGAGCTCCCAGAACACTAAAAACATCATTCAAACCGAGAATCACCCTCCAAAACCCCTTAGATCAAACTTAGGATTTCAAGAAAAAATCAAATGGCTCATCAATACACCGAACGGGTCTACACTGCTCGGAATGACCCCNAAAACCCGGGGCGAACGCACTCCAAAGTCCGAAATCATCATCCGGAGCTGCTGGAGCTGTCAGAACTCGATTTCGAGGTCGTTTGCTCAGAATGCTGCTCAGAACCAAAATTAGCCAAATAAGCTAGCCTTCAGGAATCAAGTGTTCCTGAACTGGCCAAATCACTTCTGAATCTCGAACTACCTGCCCACACAAGTCATAAGGCACGAGTAGTCGCTATGGGAAGAGTCATTCATGGGAACAGAGTCCCAACACACAAAACGACCGGCTAGGTCGTTACAGGGTGCAACTCCCTCAATAACATCTCTGGAACCTGAATCCATGCGAGTGAAACTGACTTGGCTGGGATACTCCACTCATGTGCCCACAACTACTGAAAAATGCACTGCTTTGGACCTGAGACGTGACAAAAGCAATCATGCTCGTCTCCATAATACCCGAAGTACGAAGAATATAGTGGCACTCCTCCAGAAAACCCTGGAATCACCTGTCACCAATTCATTGAAAGATAGGAGGGTGCTACTTCCTGTACCTCTAAATTTTCCAAAAGTTTTCTTCTTCCGATGCTGCTGCTCTAACTACGGGCTGAACGGAAACCACATGTTGTGCTGCCATGACAATCGAAACCTGACCCACATGGCCTTGCTGCTCTGGAGGGTAGACGGTGGGAGTCCGAACTTCTCTCAGATCTGTGAAGTAGCCGGTGAACTAGGATCAATCCCTCTTGAGTCACTTTACCAATTATACTCAAAGCTATAACCCCGGTCTCTGAAGCCCGGAGTAACAATAGGCACCCCTAGTACTTGGTGTTTCCCCAACTAGAATTGATAGTGGCTCTTCAACGGTCGTTCTGGTACGCATCTTAACTGCGGCACGTGATCCTCGTCGGCCTCTGTTTCTGATTCTTGCGATGCTTGCCTCGGGTAACGTCATCAGGTACCGGAGTTCGCATCCTCACCATCGGTGAGAGAATGGAATGATAGATTTCAAAATTCAAGATCAATGAACTCGCATGATAGGAATAAAGGAACTGAAATCATCCTAATAGTTCTGTAGCCTCTCGAAGATAAGTACAGACGTCTCCATACCGATCCGCAAGACTCTACTGAACCCGCTTATGACTCGTAGCACCTATGAACCTAGTGCTCTGATACCAACTTGTCATGACCAAAATTTTCCCTCCATTGGGTATTGTGATGGCACCTAGTCCTAGAGACTAGGTAAGCCTAACAGTTAATAATAACAACAATAAGTAAAGGAACACTAAATATAAAAACCTTGACCGAATTTACAGTATTTTCCCAAAACCTGTAACACAAGACATAAGCTCTACGAACCTCCTACGACTTCTAAATACAACTGTTTTGGAAATAAATATGACAGTGTATGAATAATAATACAAGGACGGTGACTCTGAAGCCTGCGAACGCAACAACAGGTTATCTTGAGTCTCCTCAGCAATCATCCGCGTAGTTACTAACAATCAAAACCTGGATCTGTGCAAACAAAAATGCACAGAGAGTAGTATGAGCACACCACAACGGTACCCAATAAGTATCAAGACTAACCTCAGTGGAGTAGTGACGAGGACTAGTCAAGACATCACTGGTCTACAAAAATAATTAACATGAATATAGAAGCAACCGAACACTACATCTATCTAAGAATTTACAGAATAATTTACAACAATGACAATATAATGCGGAAGGGAAATTACAGAAAAATAACCACGAAATAACATAAATTACATAGGAAGATGGATAGCAAAACAAACCAAACCCGAAGAAAACACAATGCAATAGAGAACCCCACAACTCAACTCTGCATCTATTTATTCACATCGAGCCTTAGCCATTAAATTCCATAAATTGGTGGGAACCCTTAAACAACAGATCATATGAAAAGCTTTGCTAATAAAATCATTTTTATGTAGAAAGATTTCCTTTGAAAACATACTTTCTCCAAAATATATATAAGTATATGTACTAGAGAGGGTTATGTAAAACATAGTTTTCTTTCAAATTACGAAGTTTCCAAAAATACTTTCCAAATAAAGACTTCCAAGTATCATTTTATGCAAGACTAGTGCTTTTCAAATATACTTTCGATGTAAAAGTCTTCAGCTATAATCATTTCGAAAGCCATTACTTTTCAATAATACCTTTTCAGAAAAATCTCGTAATCATAATCTCCTCAAGGTAAATCTGTCGGAACTCAGTCCGTACTCAAAACTTGTCTTGTCAATAAATGTAGTAAGGGATCAATGCGAATATCCGGATTTAAACAACGGAATGTTAACTCTTAAACAAATGCGGTAGATATCAAACAAGATCACGAAAAGGTATAATGCAAAGACAAGTGCATGACATGTCCCCTCGTGCTAAAGTAAATAATCACTTGGCACGGAATGTGCCCTCGCGCTTAAATAAATAAATGAGCACTCGGCACGGAATTTCCCCTCGTGCAATAAATAATAAACAATCGGCACGGCATGTCCCCTCGTGCGATAAATAATAAAAAATCAGCACGGCTTGTCCCCTCGTGCGATAAATAATAAACAGTCGGCACGGCATGTCCCCTCGTGTGATAAATAATAAACAATTAGCACGGCATGTCCCCTCGTGCGATACATAATAAACAATCGGCACGGCATGTCCCCTCGTTCGATAAATAATAAACAATCGGCACAACATGTCCCCTCGTGCGATAAATAATAAACAATTGGCACGACATGTCCCCTCATGCGATAAATAATAAAAAATCGGCACGACATGTCCCCTCGTGCGATAAAATTAAACAATCGGCCCGGAATGTCTTCTCGTGCATAGATAAATAAATACATAATAAATCGACGAAACACATCAACTATAGGAACCATAAATCACAATGTCCCAGCAAGGGAATCAACAATGCAACCAATACCATAACAGCAAAGCAATAATAGAAAACACACCATCCCGGCAAGGGAGTCAACAATGAAAAACAATACCATCCCGGCAAGGGAAAAACAACTATAACCAATCTCGCCTAAGCAATTAACTTTACGGAATAAAACTCAGCTCAAACGAAGGCCAAGTAATAGGCAACATCTAGAAAGCATCAGCAACATAATTATACATCAATTAGACCCAAGTAGTACATAAGAGAAAAAGTCGTATAGATCACAATGTAAGACTTACGGGCATGCTTGACTCTAACGAAACGACTGTTCTAACTACGACTAAAAAACTATAAATCTAGATAACACTAATATAGTCAATTGAGAAGTTTTAGAAAGCAAATATAGCATGGAGGTGAGAGCAATAAAATATTCAGTTAAGTTAATTAAGATCAAATAGCCAAGGATTCAATTATAACAATTACAACTCATATACATGTAACATAAGGACCTACGAATCCTAAAAGGTCAATCTATTAGCAAATAAGTCTGAGTACACACTCGTCACCTCGCATACACAGACTACAGTCAACAAAGAAGACTCAACCCTAAGGTGGAGTTCCCCCACACAAGGTTAGGCAAGATACTTACCTCAAAAATGACAACCGGGTACTCAAAAATGGACTTCTCGGGCGGAAAGACCTCCGAACGACTCAAAATCAACCAAAACAACTTCAAAACACACATAAAATGTATAAGGAACTATTCCAAATAATAAAGTTTCAAAATTTCCTAATTTATAAAAATCGACCCAAAAGTTGACCCCCGAGCCCGCACCTTAGAAGACGACAAATTTTACAAAATCCGATTACCCATTCTGATACGTGTTCACACATACCAAATTTATCAAATTCCGATGTCATTTGGTCCATCAAATCATGATTTTTCATTTTTTGAAGTTTTCTTTCAAAACCCCCAATTTTCCCCAATCAAAACATGGGTTAATTCAAATAATGAACTTTTGTAATCATATTAAAATACAAAAATAATACTTATACACTGTCCCTGATGAAAAGACGAGAAGAACGCCGCAAAAATCACCTCAATCGCAGCTCTAGAACTCAAGATATGCTCAAAATACTAAAATGACGCGGTCTGGTTTTTCTATACTCAGGGATTTCGCACCCGCGACCAAAATACCTGCACCTGCGCATTTCCAGCTCTAATTTCCGCACTTGCGGACAATTTTTCGCACCTGCGGCTCCGTGGGTGCGGACCCAAACTCGCACCTGCGAAACACCAGCACCTGCTCTCTTCTCCGACATTAAAATGAGCATAACTTCCTCATACGATGTCCAAATTTGATGATTCTTTTTGCTATAGCTTCATAATTACGATACGGATCTAATGCTTCAATCAAAACAGAAATTGGAGCTGATTTGCTTAATGTGGTACCAATTATGCTTGAAGAAACGACGTCGAAACCTCAAAAACGAGCGCAACACAACCCATATCTATCCGAAACCCACCTGAGCCCCTCGGGACATCAACCAACAATTCCCACAAGTCATATATCACTACCCAAACTTAGTCGAACCTTTGGACAACCCAAAACAACACCAAAAGACCGAATCAACCTCGGATTCAAGCCTAAGAACTTCTAAACTTCCAAAATTCGCCAACGATGCCGAAACTTACCAAACTACGTCCGAATGACCTGAAATTTTGCACACACATCACAAATGACACTACGCACCTATTCCAACTTCCGGAATTGCATTCCGACCTTGCTATCAAAATTTCCACTTCCGGTCGGATTCCTCAAAAACTTTCAATTTTCTATCTTTAGCCAAATGACTTCAAAATAACATACGGACATTAGAATTAACTTTCGATCGCGCTCCCAACTCCAGAATTACCATACGGAGCTATTCCCAGGCTCGGAATCCCAAACGGACATCTATATCACTAATATGCATTTCAACCCAGATTTATGAAATTCTTCTAAAATGCTATCTTCCATAATATACGCCGGAACGCTCCCGGGTTATCCAAATCTCGGTCCGAACATACACCCAAGTCCTAAATCATCATACGAACCTGTTGGAACCTTCAAATCCTGATTTGGAGATTGTTTAGTCAAAATTCCAATATTAGTTGATTCTTCCAACTTAAGGCTTCCGAATTTTCTTTCCAATTCGACTCCGGATTATCCGATAACTGAATCTAACCACGCACACAGGTCGATATACATAATGTGAAGATGATTATGACCTTATACCACTGAACAGAGCTTAAACTCTAAAAACGACCAGTCGGGTCGTTACAGATATCGTGATGGAACCTAGTCTTAGGAACTAGGTAAGCCTAACTGTTACTAAATGACAACGATAAGAAAAGGAAAAAAAACTAGCAGTCTCGATATAGAATCTTGACAGAATTTATAAACAAAATTTCCAAAACTGGTAATACAACTCATAAGCTCTACGAATATTTTACAACTTCTAAATACAACTGTTCGGAAATAAATAAGAACAGTTGAAATAAACACGAAGGTGACTCAGAAGCCTGCGAACGCAGCACTAGGTTTACCTTGAGTCTCCCTGTCAATGGTCCATGCAGCTACTAACAATCAATACCTGGATTTGTGCAACAAAAATGCACAGAAGAGTAGTATGAGCACACCACAGCGGTGCCCAGTAAGTATCAAGACTAACCTCGGTGGGGTAGTGACGAGGACTAGTCAAGACACCACTGGTCAACAAGAAGTAACTGGCATAAATATTGAAGTGACCGAACACTACATCTATCTAAGCATTTACGGGATAATTTACAACAATGATAATATAATGCGGAAGGAAAATTATAGAAAAATAACCACGAAACGGGACATAAATACACAAAAAGATGAGCAGCAAAAACAAGCCAAACAAGAAGAAAACACAATGCAATAGAGAACCCTGCAACTCAACTCGTCTATTTATTCACATCGAGCCTTAGCCATTAAATTCCATAAACTGGCGGAAACCCTTAAACAGCAGATCATATGAAAAGCTTTGCAAATAATATCGTTTTTAATGTAGAAATATTTCCTTTGAAATCATACTTTCTCCAAATTATATAAGTATATGTACTAGAGAGAATTATGTATAACATAGTTTCCTTTCAAAAATACGAAATTCCCAAAGATGCTTTCCCAATAAAAGGCTTCCAAGTATCATTTTATGCAAGACTAGTGTTTTTCAAATACACCTTCGATGTAAAAGCTTTCAGATATAATCGTTTCAAAACCATTACTTTTCAATAATACTTTTCAGTAAAATCTCGTAATCATAATCTCCTCAAGGTAAATATATCGGAACTCAGCCCATACTCAAAACTTGACTTGTCAATAAATGTAGTAAGAGATCAGTGCGAATATCCGGATTTATACAACGGAATATTAACTCTTAAACAAATGCAATAAATATCAGTCAAGAACACGAAAAAATATAATGCAAAGACAAGTGCACGGCATCACCCTTCGTGCTTTTACTCTCTTCCTCACCAAAACAAGTGTAGTAATTATCAAACAGAACAATGGAAACAATAATGAAAATATAAGTGCACGGCATCACCCTTCGTGCTTTTACTCTCTTCCTCACCAAAACAAGTGTAGTAATTATCAAACAGAACAATGGAAACAATAATGAAAATATAAGTGCACGGCATCACCCTTCGTGCTTTTACTCTCATCCTCACCAAAACAAGTACACGGCATCACCCTTCGTGCTTTTACTCTCTTCCTCACCATGCAATGAATGAAATGAATCCACGGCATCACCCTTCGTGCTTTTACTCTCTTCCTCACCATGCAATGAATGAAATGAATCCACGGCATCACCCTTCGTGCTTTTACTCTCTTCCTCACCATGCAATGAATGAAATGAATCCACGGCATCACCCTTCGTGCTTTTACTCTCTTCCTCACCATGCAATGAATGAAATGAATACACGGCATCACCCTTCGTGCTTTACACTCTTCCTCACCCAAACAATAACAAAGACCAATAGTTTGGCAAGGAAAGTCAAGAATAAGAGCCATAAATCACAACATCCCGGCAAGGGAGTCAACAACGAAAACAATATCATTAACAACATAAAAAATAATAGAAATCATACCATCCCGGCAAGGGAGTCAACAATGAAAACAACATCATCCTGGCAAGGGAAACAACTATAACTAATCTCGCCTAAACAATTAACTTTACGCAATACAACTCAGCTCAAACAAAGGCCCAGTAATAGGCAACATCAAGAAAACATCAACAACATAAATATTTATCAACTAGACCCAAGTAGAACCTAAGAAAAAAGTCATATAACAGGCATGCTTGACTCCAACAAACGGATGCTCTAACTACGACTAAACAACTATAAGGCTAGATAACATTAATCTAGTCAATTTGGCAGTTTTAGGAAGCAAATATGGCATGAAGATAAGAGCGGTAAGATATTAAGTTAAGTCATTTAAGATCAAATAGCCAACGAAAGAATCCAAAAGCAAGAAATTCTAATTTAAGCAGGAAAGGATGAAATTAACAACCAAGGATCAAATGTAACAATTACAACTCATACACAGGTAACATAAGAACCTACGAATCCTAAAACGGCAATCTATTAGCAAATAAGTCTGAGTACGCACTCGTCACCTCGCATACACGGACTACAATCAACAAAGAAGACTCAACATTAAGGGGTAGTTCCCCCACACAAGGTTAGGCAAGATACTTACCTCAAAGATGACAACCCGGTACTCAAAAGTGAACTTCTCGGGCGGAAAGACCTCCGGACGGCTCAAAATCAACTAAAACAACTTCAAAAATACACATAACACGTATAAGGAACTATTCTGAATAATAAAGTTTCAACTTTACAAAATTATAAAAATCATCCCAAAAGTCAACTCCCGAGCCCGCACCTCAAAACCCGACAAATTTTACAAATTTCGATACGAGTTCATACCAAATTTATCCAATTCCGATATCATTTTGTCATCCAAATCATGAATTTTTGTTTTAGAAGTTTCTTTTCAAAACCCACAATTTTTCCCAACCCAAAACACAAATTAAATGATAAAAACAAGAACTAATTTGTGAAATATAATTAATTATAGTGGAGGAACACTTACCCATTCGATTTGTGTGAAAAACCCTCAAAGAATCGCCCAAAATCGAGTTCTAGAAATAAAAGTATGTTAATAATGGTGAAACCCCGATTTTTGGAATATAACCTGTCTGCCCAGTTATTTGTGCATTGCGATCGCGGACACAGAGACGCGATCGCATAGAAGGAAATGTTGTTGTCCAAAAGAGTACTATGCGATCGCAAAGAGACAGGTGTGATCGCATTGAAGGAATGTGTGGCTATTTCCCAGGTAAGCTATGCGAACGCGGCTGCTGTTGTGTGATCGCGAAGAAGATAGGTCCACTACCCCAGCCCCATTTCAACGGTGCGACCGCGGTACATAGAGTACGATCGCGAAGAGAAGGGAAATATACTCCTACGATCGCGGACGTGCATTGCGATCGCACTGAAAGAAATCTGGGCTGCTCAAAAGACTCTATGCGATCGCGACTAATCCTATATGATCGCATAAAAGGAAACCAGAAGGCAAAACTTCAGCTGTTCAAAATAGGGAAAATGAACCCGACACCTATCCGAAACACACCCGAGGCCCCTGGGACTCCATCCAACCACACACACAAGTCATATAACCTAACACGGACTCGCTCGAGGTTTCAAAACACATAAAACAACACTAAAAAACGAATCACACCAAAAAATCAAACTTATGAACTTTCAAAACTTCAAATATCCAAACTCGTGCCGAAACCTATCAAATCAACTCGGAACGACATGGAATTTTGCAGACTAATACCAAATAGCTAAACGAACCTACAACCACTCTCGAAAGTCCATTCCCAGCACGATATCAAAATTTGACCTATCAGCCGAAAACGTCGAAATTCTAACTTTCGGCAAATTACCTCAAATAACCCTACGAACTTCCAAAACCAATTCCGGACACGCGCCTACATCCAAAATCATCATATGAATCTCTTGACATTAACCAAAACTCATTCCGAGTTCGTTTACAGCAAAGTCAAACTCCCAGTCAACTCTCATCACTTAAGCTTCCAAAACTGAAATTTTTCTTCCATTTCGATTCTGGATTATCCGGTAACTGAATCTAAACATGCACGCATGTTGATATACACAATGTGAAACTGTTTATGACTTTACACCACCGAAGGGAGCTTAAATTCCCGAAACGACCGGCTGGGTCGTCACATAAATCAAGACAAGAAGGAAGCGAAGATCAAAGGCAATCAAGGTGACATTAAGCGAGAAATCTAGGCAGTGACAATATTGCAATTGAACGTGAATGCTAAAGAGCATCTAGGGCAGTTATTTTATACAATTTTTAGACACTATGTACTACCAATATTGAGACACTCACTCAATGTTGGTAATAGACACTATGTATTTGTCAAAGTCTATTACTTACATTTCTTAAGATCTTTTGACTATATGTTTTTTATCTTTTTATAGATATAAAATCTATCCCTAGGTCCTGCCTAGTGGATTACTAAAAAACCAAAAAAGCATTTCTTATTTAATTTACTATTTATGGCCCTATTAAGTCTAAATTATTCCATAAATAGCCAAATTGGCACCGTTTGGCTATAATTGCAATAACTTTTGGATTATAGCCCATGCATACAATATTTGCGTTATTTTTACCAAAATTAGTCCTTTGTATTTTTAAATACTAAATAACCATTTTTAAAAAAAATTTATGTATGAAATTCATTTTTTATAATTAGTAATTATTTTACAAATTATTTTAATTAATTTATTTGGGGTATTTAACAAATAGCCATTTTTATTACAATTTTAGCATAATTAACCAGCGCAAATACCCCTATAAGTTAGCCCAATAAACCCAGGCCCAAACCCCTTACCTACCCGACCCAAGTCTTGTTGAATCGTGGTCGTTGATCATTTTGATCAACGACCTAGATTATTCCTACCATAATTAAACATAAAGACCCCCCAAACCTCTCATTTCCCTCTTCTCACCCCATCGTCACTCACCTCCCCTCTCTTAAATGCTCTCTAATCCCAATCCTAACTCTCCCTCGCCGTCACTCATCCATCGTCGACCATGGTGGTTTCTCACCACCCTTAGGCCTCTAATGGCCTCTCCTATGTTGGGTACCTCCATCTCTAAGGTCCTCAAGGGACCAGGGTCAGTCCGCTTACGACTTTTGTTCTTTCTTGCCTGTTTCAGGCCATTCTGGCTCGATTTCCACTAAGATCTTCCTATTTCGCCTTAAACCTATATCTTCATCTATATCATCGTTTGAACTTCTCAAATCTGTACATATCTGAGATGGGTCGAACTTATTTTCACTTGTTTTTATGAAAATCGTCTTATTCTCGAGTGGCTTGTCATTTTCCTAAACTAGGGTTTCATGAAAATCCTTTCTTCGAAATGTTTTCTAAGTTTAAGTGTTTAGTCTCCTATTCTTATGTGTTCTGACTAATTATGTTGAGTTTGCCTCAACCATAACTAGTTTATGCTAAAACCCCCAATTTTTGACACTTTTGTTTGGGTTCTGAGTTTGACCGTATTACTTGTGAACTATTTTCGTTCCACACTTTTTGATTCTCATGATTTTCCTTTAGCTTAATTCGACGTCTTGTGACTTTTACCCTAATATATCTCTGTTAGGGATTTGTTTTTCGATTCTTGATTGATTATATGTGTTTATACTTGGCTTATCTGCTTATTCATGGAAACCTATGTTATTTTCCTTAAATCAGTATTATTTTTAAGTCTTTGATTCACTGATTTGCTATACAGATAGCTATGTGCTGATTTCCCGATTATTTCCCTATTTTTACACCTTTTTATTATTTCTTGCCTTATTTTGATTAACTCTGATATTTACTGATTCTTCACTAGTTGTTTCCTTAATAAAACTCATGTTTATTTACCCCTAATTGCCTACTCCGTACCTAAGTCTACTTGATTTCTTTCCTTAAGTATTTGTCCTGCTTTTTACCATTGATAGATTACCCCTTGATTATGGGAGACGTTGTTGATTTTATGTATGACTGAATCTGTAAATTTCCCTAATTGCTAAATAATTGATTCTTTACCTTATTCTGTTTAGCTCTCAACTACTATATATACTCTCATCTATTCTCACTTCTAGGCACGAACACTAGTTCAAAAGACTCTGTTACACTTGAAAGCTCTCTCTGTTCTTCCCTATTACTTGAAACTTTCACTGCTCTAGCCGGCTGTAAGCCAAGGCTAGCTATTACACAACTTATGCTCTATTCTCCGTATTTTCTCTCCTTAACTAGTATGTCCTAATTAAATTTGAAAGTTCAAAACTCAATGTGTTCCATTGTTGTTTTAGTTCATTAGTTATGATCTCCAATCTTGCTTCTAATTTACCATATTGTTGTTCAATATGCAACTACCATGTCTAAACTACACTTGTTAATTACTGTTACACCTAAGCATGGCTGAAATCTGTTCTGTTAAATCTATGACTAATGTGTCTGATAATTTGCCTATTGCTAATCTGTTTGTTAGCATGTCTAAAATGTGAATACTTGTGTATGTTCACTTATGTTCTTGCTCAATCTGCTTTGCTAAGTTGTTTAATGTTACAAAATAACTCTGACTATGTGTTCTAACTGGACCAGTGTTAAAATGTCTTTTACATGGTTGTTTGTGATCCTTGTCCTATGTCTCTACCACCTATTGGATAACCAACTTCTTAATCCTATAAACTCTTGAAAACTTATGTGCATCCTGTGCTACTACTATACACTGGTGTGTACTCTATGTGTCCCCAATTCTCCATTATCCCTGTATGAAAAAATATTGTTGAATGATGTTGGACATGATTGTTCTAGGCTATTTGCTGATTTTCAAAGGTGTTTTATCCTATTCTCAAACTTTTTTACTAATAAGTCAGTTCCTATCTTTCTATAAAAACCTCCTTACTTATAAAATCATCGTAGTACTGTTTTCTTGTCAAAACTATGTCAAGCACTCTCACTTTACTCATAAGTCCCTAGGTTCTACCCCTCCGGTGTGTGTAGTGCCTTGGGATCCTCTTGAGATCTCTTTGAACTCTGGCAAACTGGGGCTGGCCCTTCCATACTGCACTTACTCAATCCCTGTTATGAAAAGTCTAGGTGTGAGCACTGCCCGAGATCCTTGAGGTTCTTAGGGAACTCGGACACACCTGGACATGGAATTGGCTATGAAATCCTTGGCATTTGAGACTATTGAAGGCCTGGCCTAATCAGGGGTGATTTGGTCCCACTTCAGGCTCCCTATAGTTAATTTACCTTTCATTTATGGCACTGTGGGTGAAAATTGGGTATAAACCCTATTTCTAGGCTTTATATTCTGCAAATCTTCATTAGAAGCCACGTCCTAGGACTGATGTGTTCATTTGCATTCAAATCATCCTAAACCTACACTACATATCATGTTCTTAGGGCTTCACGTTTATTGCTTCAGTATATCACATATCACTAATCCATGATTTAATTTTACATATGTACTTTCACTTAGGAATCATGCTACTAGGTTAATAAGTAGCCTTAACAAAAAATTTCATCCATGTTTGCATTAGATACCATGTTCTAGGAACTCTGTTGGCATCTGCATGAACACGCTATTTCGATTAAGATAAGTAACTACCCGTGAAAAGGTATATAAACAGTCCCACATATAGATGTCATGTTTCTGAACATAACCGGTGCAAATCCCCCTTTTAAAAGTCTGACCTAGAACGACATGTTTGTAGGTTAAACAATTTCTCAAATTGTTAAACAACTCCTGTAATAAAACTGGAAACTGCGTTCTGATTTTTTATGAACTGCTTAAGTCTTACATGCTTTAAAATCAGTAGGCAAACTGATTAGGACCCTGCCATTGTGTTTGTGAAACATTGTTGCATATTCTATATATTAATGTTCACCTAGACATCCTATCCTAGGATTGTTTTTTTCTAAAAATTACTTGAATTTATGTTTGAGACGTGTTGTTTATTTGCTATGTACATATGGAGGTAAACATGAGCCTCTTAACTGCTTTTTCTTCCTACTTGCTGGTCCAACATGTTATTTGATTGTCGCCTAGATTTTTGCCTTTTTAAATACCTTAGGAGTCATCTAGAACTTCCCAAATTTAGAGGTCTTAAACTCCTCCAGGACCACAAGGAAGGGACAGGTAATATCACGCTTAGAGTCCATTAAATAAAAACTCGCTTAATAACAACTAATGGGTGGGATTGTCACAACCCGAAATCCCACCTTCGGGCCATGACTGCGTCTAACGTTGAACCCGCTAGACAAGCCAACGTTTGAACTGAATAAAACTCATTAACAACAAATACGAACAAGATAACTAAAATACAACATAGCACTTTCGAAATGAAACCCATAAACAAATCCCAGAACTGGTGTCACATACTCACAGACTATATATGAGATTACTACAAACAAAAAGGTCTGAAATAAATACATAAGACTGTGTTTGAAATACAAAGTAAGATAGAGCTGAAAGTGGAAAGTAGAAGGTGACGTCAAGGCCCACGAACGTCTGCGGGTCTACCTCGAGTCTCCTGTGTGACTGAATGAGATACTCCGATCGTCAGTGATCTCTGGGTCTGACTGCATAGTATGCACAACATAAAGAAGTGCAGGTGTAGCATCCGTACAACCGACCCCATGTACTGAGTAAGTG
>ML284930.1:0-10313 GCA_005239495.1 Nicotiana undulata
ATTACGCACGAGGGGACATGCCGTGCTCTGTTAATTGATTGATTCCCGTATACTGATAGCTATATCTTCGGTTGCTGTTTTTATTTTCCAACCGCATTCTCACTGTACCGTTGTGATTTAGATATTGTTTTTCATCTGTCCCCAGCATGTACACATATCTTATTTTATCGTTTATAGTTTTGACATTATTGCTGCCCCGTTAATATGTTTCTCCTATTTGTTCCCATATCTCTTCTATTTGATCATACTTGTCTTCATTATCGATTAAATTCTTGTACATATATTTGCTTAGATTAGGACAGGTGATCGTATTATGCTAAGTCTAGCCTCGTCACTACTTCGGCCGGGGTTAGGCTTGGCACTTACTCAGTCCATGGGGTCGGTTGTACTGATACTACACTGTACTTCCTTGTGTTGTGCAGACCCTTCTACCAGACCCCGTGGAGCGTTCTGAGGGAGATACCTTCAGTCCACATCAGAGCTTCGAGGTATANGTGGATCCCGAGGTTTCTTTCCTTACCGCTTCATTGTCTTTCTCCTTTATTTCCAAGACAGTGTTGTACTTTCATTCCAGACTTGTATTAAGTATTCTAGTAGTTAGTCCATGAGATTGTGACACCCCGGTTTTGGGAAGTATACGTTATTTCATGATTGTTATGTTCTTACTTTCCGAATTTAAAGTTTCGTTATATTTATTAGCTATGTTTGAAGGATTCTGTTGGGAATATTAAAAAGGGAAAAGCATGTTATCGATTTACGGTTAAACGATTGTCCCACTATTAGCTTAGTATGTGATGGAAATTTGGTTGAAATTGATGAGTTAGCGCTTTATTTCGTATTAAATGGTTTTAAATTACTTTTTACAAGTTATACGTTGGCTGGCCTTGCGGGTTCAACGTTAGGCGCAGTCACGGCCTAAAGGGTGGGAATTTGGGTCGTGACAATGTAGCTCGTCTATATCGCCGGTGCTGTCGGGGTGCAGTATCTCCAGGTGCTGTCAAATAGCGATCAAACTCATCTGACTGGCCCCCGACGATGCAGTCTCGTCCTGTGGCCTGAAACTCGTGAGCTGCTGCAGCATGTCCAAATAATGTACACGCGCCATATATTTCATATGTTGAGGCAGTACAACGGCCAGACCATCAAAGGTCAGGCCATATAAAACCTCCACGTCCTGCAGCGTGATGGTGGCCTCATCAGTGGGCAGGTGGAAAGTGTGTGTCTCGGGTCTCCACCGCTCAATCAATGCCGTGATCTAAGGCCATTCGAGCTGCAGCCGCGCGATTTCAAAAATCCTGTAGAATCCCGTATCCTGCAGGCACTGGACTACACAGGGATGTAGATCTTTGTCCCTCATAAAATCCCACAAGTCCACTCTCCTGGCGCAGAGAGTTTGGGACAGTAACTCTCCCTCCCATGCGTGGGTGGACATATGATCGCTCTGTAACACTAATAGCTCATCGGAGTAAGGTCCGGGATGTATAGGCCGTCCATGTAGAACTGTAAATTAAACAACATTAATTGTATATTTAATATGTAAATTTAATTATTAATTTTTAGAGTTATACAATATTTAATTGGACAGCGTATATATATTTATGGGTTCCAGGCCCGATATTTGAGGCCCAGTAGCACCAAGCTATCATGAATTCTTATGTGTGTCAATTTTAATATTTTTATAATTTTGTGTGTTTGTCTTATTAATTCAATTATTAATTTTTAATTATTTAATTGGACAGCGTATATATATTTATGGGTTCCAGGCCCGATATTTGAGGCCCAGTAGCACCAAGCTATCATGAATTCTTATGTGTGTCAATTTTAATATTTTTATAATTTTGTGTGTTTGTCTTATTAATTCAATTATTAATTTTTAATTATTTAATTGGACAGAGTATATACCTATGGGTTCCAGGCTCGATATATGAAGCTTAGTAGCACCAAACTATTATGAATAATTATGTGTGTCAATTTCAATATTTTCATAATTTTGTGTGTTTGTTTTATAAATCGAATTATTAATTCTTGTAAGTTGGACAGAGTGTATACCTATGGATTCCAGGATCGATTTTTGAGGCCCAGTAGCACCAACCTACCATGAATTTTTATGTGTGTCAATTTTAATATTTTCATTCCTTTGTGTTTTTGTTTTTTAAATTAAATAATTATTTTTGGTAAATTGGACAGAGTTTGTAATTCATCTATCAGTATAAGAGATACTTAAACTACATGGATTCTACGCTAAAATACTACACTTTATTACGCTAAAAGGTTCTATATTTTACTACGCTAAAAGGCTCTACATTTTACTACGCTAAAAGGTTCTACATTTTACTACCCTAAAAAATAACCTAAACTAAATATAAACACAAATACATTTTAATCACATAACATTCACGAAAATACATATAAAATAGTCTAATTAAAATTTTTATTAACAGAAAAAATGATTTCTCAATTTTTACATATTTTTTTAGAACACTAATATCTAAGTACGGATAAATACAACATACTAGTTTCGCAAAAGAAACACAAAACGACATGAAAACACATCCAAGTCAACTAATATGCATTATTATACGAGTTTCGACATAAACTAAATCGAAATACCTCGATTTATGATTTTCAAAAAGTGAATTAGTTAAAAATTTGAGTCTGAAACAGTGAAACCACAATAACACAATGCTTTTCTACAATGTGTGACCTACGTGTTGTTTTGTGTGACGTGTGGGGCCCACAATAATTTTTTTTGAGAAAGAAAATGGGGGGGGGGGGACCATTTTGTCTCTTAGGGGATTTAAAAATGGGGTAAGTGTTCTAATCGTGGGGAAGAAGAAGGGGTTTAAAAAATACAGGTATAGCGCAGTTTTATTATGCGCTATATATATATATAGCGCGGTATAACTGTGCGTTATACCTTTCTGTCAAATCGTGTCAGCATAGTGCGAAACAACTGTGCGCTATATATGTATAACTCAGTAATAATATATCTTAACGGCTAAAACACCGTTAACGTATATCGCGATTTATTATTGCGTTATACATAGTTTGATAACTCTTTGTTTTTTTGACATATTAAGGTCACACTTGTCCAAAAATCCAATAATTGGGTTCCGGACTCTACTTGAACCTAGCGAGTTGGCATGAGTGTCAGTGTATCATTAATTATTTATGTCTTTACTTTATATTTTTTTCTGACACTAATCTTGCATTCAGAGTGGATAAAGGCTTGACTCACATCAAGGCATTTTACTAGGAGCCAAGCCAAGTAATTCAAGGACATGCAAGCAAGGAAATATCCATTTTCTGAACAAGTTGTGGTCGAAACCCGATCATTAAATTTGACCGAGCAAACCACCTGCGCTTATCAAATTTATTGTAACTTTAAATATGATATGCAACAAGGCAATACTCCAACTAACTATCCTGACTTATTTCTGTTTTGGTCACAATGTGATCGACACGTATTCGATCCCAACCTGATAGAATAGGTCCAATCCCCGACGTGCCTTACGCTTCATGGTTCTCAGCGCTCATATATCGTACCTTAGCCTGGCTAAGTAAATTCTCAGCAACAAGACCCTCGTCTCATGTGCTCCCTACTTTGGCACAAGTAGTTTCACGAAGTCAACGCCTTAGTCATGACTCTCGGCCTAGACGATGATCCCTTCTCAGAATAGAGGATACTCCCATAAATATTTTCTTTCTAAAAATTATTCTTATGACTTTCAAGTTTAAATCTTTTCTTGAACATCCTATACATACTCATACTGGCATCCTTAAATATAATGCATGGCATAAGAATGAAATAAACATTCGTATTTCTAAAGATTCTTGCTTCTTCATGAATTTGTCAACATGAAAATGGCATATAAGAACAACTCAAAAATCTGAAAATTTATGCACATATATAAGAATAAATCATTTAAATTTTAACTAAAATAAATCTAAGCTAATAGGCACTTCCTGACTCAAATTAAGTACATATTATCTTTTTTCAGAAATTCATCAAACATCTTGTATGCGTGCTTTTGTGAGTTAAACCACCTTAGTATAGGGTTATATCAACTCACCTCAAAACTCCTCGAGCCAATACTTAGGCTCCGATCCAATTTATACTCGTCAAACAATCGATTCTAAAATAACCAGTGTATTTAAATCAATTTTAAAGTTTTATACCTAAACATGGAATTTACTATGATACAGAAAAAGGAAATTAACTATTCGATTCTTACCTACTATTACTATAGGATAATTGAAAATAGGGTATTTTATATACATGAGTTTAAGAATTAATGATTTGTAAAGAACCTTAGAACTTTGCGTGCATGAATTGTTCGTTGCCTCTGTTTCTTGAGCAAGCAGAATGTTAATTCTATTTTTTTTTTCTTATAAGGCTCTTTACGCCTCTTGCCTTCCAACAGCCCTTTATGGGCTTAGGCTTGGCACGTGCTTTTATTTATTGTTTTCCTTTTTCTTTTTACTTAACTAGTATTTAATTATACGTTTTTAATAATTAATAATATTAAAATTATTAATATTCCCTTAATTGTATATTAAATTATTTGTAAATAGATAAGTAACTCAAAAATCAATCATACAGATTTAAATCCATAATAGAAGGTATAATTTAAGATTAAAAAAATTCTATAGTTAGCGTGTCTTGAAACTTTTATAGATTCAAGAAGTGTTACAATCTTCCCTCCTTAAAAACATTCGACCTCGAATGTTTCTAGGGCCTTGTTAAAGCTAAAACTCATTCCTTAAGTCCTTGAACTTCTTAAGTTTTCTTAGCACTACTCACTTTCCAACGAGACTCAAAATTTTGGTCTCCTCTGTAAATTGGACTATCCAAAAAATATATCCTTGTCACCAATACCACAACTACACCAATAATAACCAAATATACCATAACAGACCATTTATAAGCACCATACACAGCTCATAAGTTAGTTACTCACACTCTGACAAGGAGGTACCACAATAACCAATCACAATCTAAAGCACGACACTTCAGCATAAGTAAATCTCTTAATAAATTTAATGTACTCTTGCATGGTACTGGGTTATTTAATAATTACTTCATTAACAAAGTGCAATCTAGAAAGGACATAAACACATGCTAACTTGTACTTAACAAATAAAATATAAATTCCAAGCAAAACCTAGGTTTACATACCTTGTTCCTCAAATAAATAAGGACATTTCTTCCTCATATCTTCCTCGACCTCCCATGCAGCCTCTTTTGAATCATGATTACTCCACAAAACTTTTACCCATGCCATATCTTTTGTTCTCAACTTTCTTACATTTCTATCAAGAATTCCTATAGGTACCGCTTCATAGGTCAAGCCTTCTTTAATTTCTATGGGGTCGACAGGTATTATATGTGACTCATCATGAATGTATTTCCTAAGCGTAGACACATGAAAGACAAGATGAACAAAGGACAACTCAACGGGAAACACTAGCTCATAAGCCACTTTTCCCTTCTTTTCCATAATCTCATATGGTCGTACAAACCTAGGACTAAGTTTCCCTTTTTTACCGAACCTCATAACTCCTTTCATATGTGAAACTTTCTAAAACTCCTTATCACCAACCATGAACTCTACGTCACGATACCTCTTGTCAGAATAAGACTTTTGACGACTCCGAGCCGCTTTCAATCTTTCTTTGATTAGCTGGACTTTCTCTAAGGCCTCACAAACAAACTCTGGACAAATCAATGGCACCTCTACGAGTTCAAACCATCCCACTGGAGACCTACATCTTCTCCCATACAACGCTTCATAAGGAGCCATACCAATGTTGTCCTGATAGTTTTTATTGTAAGCAAATTCTATGAGTGGCACATGATCATCCTAGATACCTCAAAAATATATAACACATGCACACAATATATCTTCGAGAGTCTGAACGGGTCCTTTCTACCTGGCTATCTGTCTGTGGATGGAAAGCGGTGCTCAAATTAAACTTTGTACTTAATCTTTTCTGAAATGCCTGCCTAAAATGCGCTATGAATTGAGGCCTCTATCAGATATGACTGAAATTGGAGTACCATGCAATCAGACTATTTCTTTGATACTACTGCCTGCAGAATTGATCGTCTTTACTGGTAGGTAATGCGCGGACTTTGTCAATCGGTCTACAATAATCAAAATTGAGTTGATGTTAGGCTAGAAACGCGTGTTTTAGCCGTAGTATTACATTCTAATTACTATATTTTACGTGTGTTTTAACTTAAATGATAGTAAATTACACTTAGTACGTGTTTTATGCCTTGCAAGAAATGATTCCGAGTTCAAAAGTTAATTTGGAGCAAAATCGATCAATTTGGAGCTTTAAAGTATGAGTTAAAGCCCAATAAATTAAGTCGGGGTCGTGTTCGGAGGTCGTGTACCAAGTCTGGATGTCAAAAGGATATCACACAATTTCACTATGAGAAATTAACACTGTCGCGCTGCATGGGGCGCGGCAGGGCGCGATGCGGCAGTGTCAAAATAGCCTGCCAAGAAAAATGCATGTCCGTTGATAAATTCCACAAGCACGCGCGGGGCGCAACGTGTGTGTGCAAAAATCTCATAATAATTTCTACTTTTGGAAAGGGTATATTCGTCCGGGGTTGTATTTACACCATATAAATACACAAATAAACACAATATTGAGGGGGTGACCTAACTTGGAGAGGAAAACAAAAGGGCGGAACACTCGAGAGCACAAATTTGATCAATATTTGCATCCTTATTCCAGTGTACATAGATTTTATGTTTAGAAATATTATTTTTGATGATTGTATTAACATGAGTGGCTAAGAACCCTATTGTTCTAGGGTCATGGGTGATACATGAATGTTGATGTTTGATGTTTAAATTGACGAATTTGATTTTAATATATTGGGTTGTTTATTTAATTCTGTTATTAATTATTTTATTGAGTAGCTAACAGTGAAATGCTATCTACGAATCTAGAGTTGAACTCGAAAGTAGGAATTCTAGATTGCATATAGAATTAAATAGAGCAAGTTCTTGAACCTTGGCATTGGGGAACGGATTCACAATTAGGATTGTCATATACCTAATTGCCTTGTATGGTTGAAATACATAAGGTGTAAATGCATTTTTGTTAATATTAATTCCACAGACATATAGGCATTAAATTTGCTTGAATATGCGAGTAAGAACTCGACAGATTCTTATGAGTAATATTGACCATGTCAATCAACAATCTTGATAAATCAATTAGTCATTTTAAACCAAGAATACAACACGATTGTTAGCTAGACTGTGACCCTAGAATATCCTCTCCTACTGATATTTATTCGAAATTTCTTAAGTGTTGTGGTTGATTTCTAGTTATTTCATTGCTTGATAGTTGTTTTGTAGTAAATTAGTCAATTATATATATATATTGTGAGAAATTTCTTGAATCGATAAGTTATTTGAGTTTGAATCAATCAAAAGTTAATTATAAGTCTTTTTAGGAACGATACTTTACTCACTACTCTATTACTTGACGACCACATATACTTGTGTGAGTGTGTTTGGTCGCAATAAATTTTTTTGCGCCGTTGCCGGGGTTATACAAATTAGCTACTTGACTGAGTGAAGCTTTTATTAGTTATTTGTTCAAGTTTTAATTTTCGATTTGCCTTGTTTTTGTTAACGCAAGCTCTTCTCTTGAATGTGGAGGAGTAGAAGCGCAAACAACCTCCTTCCTCTTGATCCCAAAATTGAACGAACACTTCAAAGAGTGAGGTGGGAAGTCGAAGCTAGAACTAGAATAGAAAAAGAGTTGGGCATCTTGGTTCAACCACAACCAATAGAGATAGAAGGTAATGAAGAGTGTGTGGTGATAGAAGCCGCAAGGCCAATCTTGCTAATATGACTCAGGTTGTTGTGAAGCCTGATTTCACAAGGCATTTTGAACTCAAACAGTACATGGTACATCTAATTCAGTCTGCAGGGAAATATGTGTGTCTATCTCATGAAAACCCACAGAGACACATTCAAAATTTTCTGGAAATTACGGACACTTACAATTATTTGAATGTTTCCAAGGACTATGTCAGGGTGACACTATTTCCCTTTTCACTGCTGGGGGAAGCTAAGGTATGGTTTCAAAAGGAGCCCGCGAACTTAATCCACACTTGGGATGATCTAGCATGGAAATTCTTAATCATGTTTTCCCCACTAAGAAGACAAGCCGCTAAACAACCATATTCTTGGGTTCGAACAACGGGATGGGACACTTCGTCAAGCTTGGGAATGATACAAGAAGCTACTCAGAGACTTCCCGCATCATTGTCAGACTGATGAGGTGTTGGGTCACACTTTTGTTGATGGGCTAGACGAGGCATCAAAGATTACTCTAGATTCAGCTTGTAGGGGTAGTTGCATCGCGAGGCCGTATAGTGAAATCTAGATCTTGCTAAATAACTTCACTGCTAATGATCATAATTAGCAAGGATATGGGGAATCACGAAGAGTAATTAACCAGAAAGCAGCCGGGGTGATTGAGCTTGATGACTTCTCAGCCATGAGAGTAGATAGTAAAATTGGCAAATCAAATGAATAGAAGGACAATGCAACAAACACAACAGATGCACATATACAACAAATGTCTATTTGCTGCGAAAATTGAGGTGAAAGTCACACGAGTGACATGCGCCCCACAAATCCTGAATCTATATACTATGTGGGGCAACAGAACAGAAGTTCGATGAATCAGCATGCACAATATGGGAATACTTACAATCCAAATTGGAAGAATGCTCTTAACTTCTCATGGGGCGGAAATCAGCCGAATCAGAATCATTTTAGGCCCCAAGGAAATTTCAACCAACCTTAGAAGCCACCACAAAAAATAGAAGAGACTACGCATAACTTGTTGAAGAAGTTGTTGCTTGACAATCAACAACTCAGGATCGATATCAGAAATCCTGAGAGCCAAAATGGGGCAATTAGCAGCAAATCAAAATACTACGCATGCGGGCGCTCTTCCCAGTGATAAAGTGTCACGACCCAAAATCCTAACTCAGGTCGTGATGGCGCCCCTAGCCGGGGTCAGGCAAGCCAACACTTGTATTACTAGCAAGATTTCCTTATTTGATAATTTGTTCCAAAACTTGCCAAATTTGTAAGGCTAAATTTGTAAGGTGAAAACGTATAACTTAACCAACTTAAATCAACATAACCAAAAGGGCCGTAAATAATACATACAGTGCCAAAATACAGTGTCTACTACTTGTGCCAGGACCTAGTGTCACAAGTCTATGGACGGACTAGTAGAATATACAAAATAAGATAGAGTAATTGTGCTACTGTCTGAAGGAATGAGACAGAAATAACAAAAGACAACTCCAAAGTGCTGCTGAGATACGCAAGGGGAGCAGATCACCGTGGAGTCGGGTACAGAGTATGCTCTCAAGATCGCGCCTGTCTGTTAACCAGATGCACCTGCCTCAGAACCTGTACAATTAAGTACAAAAGCGTAGCATGAGTACATATAAGCAAATATGTACCCAGTGAGTATCCCGTCTAATCTCGAAGAAGTAGTGACGAGAAGTAGACGTGATACTTACTAGGGTCATGATTAAATAACAGGATTAAATAAGACTAAGCAAGGATAGCAGTCCTAGAAATCACATGACATGAAAATATCAAATATAAATTTACAATTTACCTCTGCATGTCAAATCACACTAGCATATAATATACTAACTTTTCCTTTTCACATGAAGCCGTTTAAATAATAACCACAAGACTCTTAGTCAGTTATACACTTTAAATAATAACAACAAGACTCTCAGTCAAATATACAACACATAGTATGCCGGAGCGTACGACCGAAGCGTTGCAAAAATAAATGTGCATTGCCGAGGGTCGAACGGCTCGAACCATAGATGCATCTATTATCCCGCTCGCGTATCAAACATGCGACACAGTTGACATAATAATAAGGCTACCCCGCTCGCGAATCATACATGAGACGCGGGTGCTCGTATACATACACAGAATTATCAGGAATTCAGGAATTTAATAGAGATTATACTTTCAAACAAGAACTTAAGCATCTGAAACTTGATTGTCACTTCCTAGAATTCTCATGCAAATTGAAGGATAATAAGCAACTCGAAATAAATTTAGGGATACATGTAAGGCACATAAAAGCATGCTCGTGAGTCCTAAACTACCCGACATGTCATAATAGTAGCTACGCACGGACTCCTGTCACTTGGTACGTACGTTGCTGTCACGACCCCAAATCCTAATAGGTCGTGATGGCGCCTATCGTGGAACTAGGCTAGCCAA
>ML284931.1:1690-44212 GCA_005239495.1 Nicotiana undulata
TTTGAACTGTCAATTTCCACTATGTTGTACTCCTTGCCATTATATCTGTTATTGTTTGGTGAGGAAGAGTGTAAAGCACGAAGGGTGATGCCGTGCCATGATATCTGATTACATTGCATAGTGAGGAAGAGTGTAAATCACGAAGGGTGATGTCGTGCCATGATTCATACTGATTATAAGCACGAAGGTTAATGCCGTGCATTGAGTGTTATTGATTATAAGCACGAAGGATAATGTCGTGCCATGATACATTGTACATTTCATTGTGAGGAAGAGAGTAAAAGCACGAAGGGTGATGTCGTGCCATGATACTTTATTACATTGCATTGTGAGGAAGAGAGTAAAAGCACGAAGGGTGATGTCGTGCTATTGTTTACATTTCTGGTACTTATACTTGTTTTGATGGCTATTGTGATAGATTGCCTCCCTTGCTTACTTCTATCTGTCAATTTGACTGCTTCAATTCACTTGTTTCCCCTTACTGCTCATGTATCCCTTACTTGTCTGCTTATCTCTTGCCTTGTATCATCCATGTTATCTGCTATAGAATAGGACAGGTTATCGTTATTGTCAAGTCTAGCCTCGTCACTACTTCGGCTGAGGTTAGGCTCGACATTTACTCAGTACATGGGGTCGGTTGTACTGATTTTACACTGCACTTCTTAATGTTGTGCAGATCCCGCATCCAGACCCAGTGGACCGCATTGAGGGAGTCACCTTCAGTCCACCTAGAGCTTCAAGGTATACCCGCTGGCGTTCGTGGGCCTTGGTGTCTCTCCTGCATTTGGATTTCTTATTGTCTTACTTTTTCTCGTAGTTTCAAGACAATTATATATTTCTTTTCAGACTCTGTATTTAGCACTAAGTTTAGATAGTCCGTGAGGTTGTGACACCCCGGTTTTGGGTTTATGCGATGCCGTTATCTTTACTATGTCATTACGCATTTCAGAGTATTGTTACATTTCCGCTGTTCAAGTTATAAAGTATTTTGGATATTTCAGTCAGGTTTCTGAAGGGTGTTAATTTTACTACTGTTGAATTGATTCAAAAGTATTAATGTGTAGTATACGTTGGCTTGTCTAGCGGGTTCAACGTTAGACGCAGTCTCGGTCTGAAAGGTGGGATTTTGGGTCGTGACAATGTTATAGGTCTTCACTCAACCTATAGATATCATGCCTATAGGATTTTTGTTATTCTGTTCTGGTTATCACTTAGGCAAACCTGTAGGTTTATTAAGAATTCTTGGCATAAAAACTGTGATCTCGTGCTGCTTGAAATATGCCCAGATTCGGAATTTAATTAAAACAATAGGCAAGCATGTAGGTCCCAATGCTCGTTTTAATAAGCTACATTCTTATATTCTTTTCTGCTCATCTAGATATCCTGCCTATAGGATCCTAAATCAATAATGTTGTTTGTTTGAATTGCGTGCATTTGTTGTTTACTTGTGGAGGTTAACATGAGCCCTTATTTGCTCCTTAGGTAACAGTCCTATCTGAATTTTTGTTTGTCGTTTAGCTTTTTCTCATTTTAAGCAACAGGTCCTAAATACCTTCAAGACCATAAGTAAGGGACGGGTAGTGCACGCATCAGGTACGCATTAGAATCTATTAGAACGCTTAGGTAACAATTGAAAGATAGTAATTGGGTAGTAAAGGAGATGATGACATGTGCGCTAATACTATGTGTAGAACCCCAACTAAGGGAAAGTTACCAAGTATTTCATGGAAATGATCCTATAGGCTAAAAAAACTAGGACTCCTTGTATTCATGTTTTAAAGTAATATCTATTTGTCTAAATTGTTTTATTTCCCCTTAAGACTAATTCGCTTAATTAAGTTCGGCCGAGACCCAGCGTTGTGGACCTCGAGGGGTGCCTAACTGTAATGACCCGGTCGGTCGTTATGTAGAATCTGCATTATATTTACTGTTACTGCCTTGTCATAGGTTGGTTATACTGTTTATGATGTGTTAGAGTCGTTTGGCTCGGGTTCAGAATGGTTATAGTGAGAATTGAGTCATGTAGTCTCTAAAAATAGCTTTATAGTTGGAAAAGTCAACTGAGAGTTGACTTATTGGTAAACGATCTCGGAATGCGGATTTTATGGTTCGGATAGCTTTGTTAGGTGATTTGGGACTTATGAGTGTGTTCGGAATATTTTTGTGATGTACGATGTAGAATTAAGCTTGAATTGGCGAAAGTTAGTTTTGGCGATTTCCAATCGGCGGTGGAAAATAGGCTATCTGGGTTGGAATGGAATTCCGACAGTTGGAACAAGTTCGTAATGTCATTTTGGATATTTCTGCAAAATTTCAGGTTAATCGGAGGTGTTTTGGATAGTTTCGGCATCGTTGGGGGAATTTAGGAATTTCAAAGTTCATAAGCTTGAATTTGATGTGATTTTGGTGTTTTGATGTTGTTTTTTGTGTTTTGAAGGCTCGACTAAGTTCTAATGATGTTATGGGATATGTTGGTAGGTTTGGTTGAGGTCCCGAGGGCCTCGGGTGAGTTTCGGGTGGTTAACGGATCGATTTTGGGTTTGGAACTTAAGCTGTTTTGCTGGTGTTGCTTTGCAGAGAATTTATGCATCGCGTTCGCAGGTGGGGTCCCGCGTTCGTGGAGGGTTAATCGAGGAAGCTGAGGATTTGTGCTTCGCGCTCACGAAGGGAAGGATGCGAACGCGAAGGTCTAGAGGGAGGATGCATTGCGTTCGCGAAGAGGTTCGAGCGGTTGGTGACTCTAGGGGCTTAGACTTATGCGAACGCGTGGAGTGGACCGCGTTCGTAGAGGGCAGGCCAGGCAATGAATCGTGTTTGCAACCAGCTAAGTGTGTTCGCGTAGCATTAATTTGGGGCTCAGGGATTTTGTGCTTCGCGAAAGCGGGGAGGAGGCCGCGTTCGCGAGGAAGGAATACCTGGGCATTATAAATAAGACCCATCAGCGACCCTTGCCCACTATTCCACCATTTTTGAATGGGAATAGAGCTTTTAGAGTAATCTTGAAGAGGGAAATCGATTGTTCTTCATTGAGGTAAGGATTTTAGACCCCATAACTCGATTATATGTGATTAATGACTAAATTAACAGTGTTTAATTGGGGGAAATCATTAGAAAAAGGTGAAATTAGGGCTTGAGATTATGAGGCCTTTTAGGGATGATTTGAGGGGTCAAACGGACTCCGATTGCAGAGTTCTTTATATGTACGGACTTGTGAGATGATGAAGATCGTTTTGGCATAAAGTTTGTCGAGTTCCGAGATGCGAGCCCGGGGGTCGAGTTTTGGCTAATTTCGGGTTTTGTGCTAAAATTGATATTTTTCGATTGGAATTCATTTCCTTAGCATAATTTGATGTGAAAAATCTGAACTTGGTAGATTTGGAGCACTCAGAAGCTGATTCGAGAGGCAAGCGAGTTGCGGAATAGCTTTTCGGGTTAATTTGAGGTAAGTAATGTCTTTAAATCTTGTCCTGAGGGTATGAAACCCCGGACTTTACATCCTTTCACGGTTTTGGAGTGACACACACACTGGATGACGAGTGTGGGGCATGCACGAATTGGAAATTTGGAAAAAAGTTCCTTTTTAGGAAACTATTGAGTTGCGAAACTGCTTTTAAAGCCTATGTTCTATAGTATTACTATGATTTGATATATTTGGGCTATAAGCCATGTTTGGGGCCTAGTGCCGATCTGTTTTTACCCCTTGGGGGCTATTTTACTGATATTCCTCACTTTGAAACTATGATTTTATACTCAGCCTTTCTTGTGAAATTGTTGAAACTCCTATTTGATGATATTACTATTTCTTGAAATGAAATACTGTTTTGGGTCGAGAACCCTATTTATTTATGGCCCGAGTTGCAGGTTGAGAATGTCTGACTGAGTGAGGTCGAGGGACAATATTATGAGGATATTATGATATGAGAGAGGCCGAGTGCCTGAGAGATGATTGGTGTCATGATTTGGCTTGTTTATAGCGCTTGGGCTGTAGGAGCCCCTCCGGAGTCTATACACACCCCCAGTTAGCGCAGGTACTTACTGAGTGCGAGTGTCGAGTGCCTAGTGATGAGTAATTGGGAGGCATGAGTGGCAGTGAGGTTGCCCGAGGGTCTGATGCTGAGTGACGGTCAGGTGTTGAGTGACTGTTACTGAGGGATGGTGAGGTGCTGAGGGAATATTTCTGAGTGATGATTATGCCCGAGGAGCAGTTTTATGATGATATTGTACTGAGTTTTGATTATGATTCAATTCATTTTTCATACTGATATTTTGAGAGGTTTACTGGGAAATATTGGAAAATATACTTTTTTCAAAGGATTTTATGGAAATTGGTTTTTGAACTTATGTACACTTTATTGAGACTTGGCATTTTACTGTTTTGTGGATTGGTGTATTTGTTGCAGTGTGTTTCTTATTCTTCAGACTGTGATTTATTTTAATTACTACTGAGTTGGCGTACTCATCATTATTCCCTGCACCTCTGTGTGCAGATCCAAGTACTGGTTCGGAGCAGTAGCCATCAGAGTTCGTTATCGTTAGCTTTTGGGATTTCGAGGTAGCTGTCCAGCGTCCGCAGCTTCTCCATTTCCCTTCCTTCATTAGCATTAGTATTTTTGTTCTGATACATTGTTTATGACATTAGTAGGGTTAGTTTTATTCTTAGATGATCGTGATCAGTTGACTCCAGTTCTGGGGGATTTGTTTAGACGGTCAGATTATATTATGCTTGCTTAGGGATTTTGAGCAAATTTTATACCTATGTTGCTGGTTATTAATGATTTGCGAAATTTTATTAAAACAAATGTGTAGTTATGTGATAGTGGCTTGCCTAGATCCACGATCGCCATCATGACCTGTTAGGATTTGGGGTCGTGACACTAACACCTTCCCCTAAAGGTAATTTCGAGCCCTTACTCGATCTCTGGTGATGCAAACTAGTTTCATGATTATTTGCTCTAGGTGCCCTAACGCACCATAATCCATTAGGTGGCGACTCTTCAAACCTCATATCCCATCCCAAAAGGAAGGGAGTTGTCTGAGAGATGTCGAAACCCGGATTCCGCGAGGAAAAAGGGGACGCGACAGCAGGTTTAATGGAGAGGCCAACCGGCCAAGGAGGCGATTTGGCAGACCGAGCATCATATGTTGAGCCATTACCCTCGTCTTTTAGGCACTTCAGGTATGTCTCTATACTCGTTCGAGGATGGACATGTGTTTAAGAGTGGGATAATGTAACGACCTGATCAATCATTTTGTATTTTCATCCCCATTTCCCATTTTGAAGCTTCCAGTATGTGCATTTCTGGATTTATAACTTGCGGGTGCGGTTTGTTTTATTTCGGTGAGGTTTTAGAATGATTTGGATCCATTGGTTCTTAGTTTGGAAGCTTAAGTTAGAAATATTGACTGACGTTTGACTTCTGTGAAAACGGCCCCGGAATGGTGTTTTGATGGTTCCAATAGGTGGTGATTTTGGACTTAAGCGTATGTCCGAATTTGGATTCGAGAGTCCCAAGGTTGATTCGGCTCTTTATGCCGAAAGTTGTCACTTTTAAGGTCTAGAAATATCGTAAGTTTGACCATGATTTGACTTTATGGCTATCGGGTTTGGATTTTGGTTTTGGAACTTTGATTAGGTTCACTGTTTTTCATTTGGAACTTGTTTGCAAAGTTTAGTATTATTCCGAGTTGGTTTGATAGGAATCGGACGCTTGGTTGTGATTCTAGCGAATCTTGAGTTCATTGTGAATTTTTATGTGTTTTGATGTCTGATTATGGTTCCGGATGATACTTAAATATTTTGAGCGCGCGAGCAAGCGATTGTGTATGATATTTTTAGATTTGTGTGGGTCTTGGGTGCAGGAGGTGCATGTATCGCAAATGTGATGCCATGATTGATATTACAGAGGTTATACTTTGGCTAGGTAGGTAGCAATTACGGCCATTTGGATGCTTTTACGAAGGGGGCTGACTTCGCAAATGTGAAATCAGTGTCGCATTTGTGAGATTCGCTTTGTTTAGCAGGCCCCGTATTTGCGATGTGTTTTCCACATTTGTGAGGGACTTTGGCTTGGCAGGTCGCAATTACGACCATTTGGCCACTTTTACGAAGGAGCTTGACTTTGCAAATGCGAAATCAGTGTCGTATTTGTGAGATCCACTTTGTACAGCATGCACCGCATTTGTGAGGGTTCATGATCGGGTTGGATTTGCAATATCTGCAGCTGAACAAAAGGGTGAGATTTCGAGACTTAGTCTCATTTGTCATATTATATAGCCCTAGCCTCAGTGGTAGGCGTTTAGGTAGAGTTTTTCATACCAAGCTATTGGGTAAGTGATTTCGATCCACCTTTGATTATTTAACATGATTATATAGGAATTTTAACATCTAAATCGTGAGATTTAAAGAGAATTTTTGGGAAATTTTTACTATATTTTAAAAAACAAAAAAATTGAGATTTGAGAGTCGAATACTCGGATTTGAAAATTAAACACATATATGGACTCGTGGGGTTATAGGTAGTCGATATCAAGCCTTTGAATGGGGTTTTGACCGGGCAGTCCCAAGATTGACTTTGTTGACATTTGGAAAATTGTGTAAAGAATTTAACTTTATTAATCAGAATTAATCTAGTCATTTTGGCTAGATTGAGCCGAGCGGAGGTGAATTTTAAAGGAAAGGTTATTTCTGAGTGTTGAATTGGCCTAATTGAGGTAAGTACCTTGCCTAACTTAGTGTGAAAAAATTACCCCTTAGTATTTGATCTAGTTGCACTATTTGTACTATTTGAAAAGACGTGTGCATGAGGTGACTAGTGTGTACATATGCTTATGTATGGTAATTGACTGGATTAGACTCTTAGGCTGTTAATATGCCTTGAAATGAAGTTGTTGTTATATGAAGCACATCTCATTATTGATTTACTTCCTGTACTTATGTATTGTTGTTGTAATTCTTGTATACATTTTTGTTGAGCCGTGGGCTATGTATTATTGTGGTATTAGTATTGTCGTTTGAGCAATGTTGTGGCATATAGACACGTGGTGTGCGGTTGATTGTTGTGTTGTGATTGAGATGCGCATGCGACGACATAAGAGTGGTGTGTATATTGATGTGCATATGGCGAGATAAGGGGGCTTATGCGCGTGGTGCTAGTAAGAGCAAATACTTTATTGTGATGCCCACACAGCTAGATAAGGGGGCTAAAGCGCTTGAAGCTATTTCGAAAAAATATATTAAAATGTGAAGCTTTCGTGGCATCATAAGGGTTAATTGTGACATCTGATTATGAGGTGTGTTAATGTTGTTGTACATCTTGTGCTGGAACGGCTTGAGGATTTGAACTGCCATTCTTTTCTTTAATTGATTCACTTGTATTTTAAATGTATTTGGATTAACTTACTGTGTTATCATATGTTCATTCTTTGTAGCTGTTTATTGATTTTTCTTTTAGTTGTTAGCTTTATATGATATTCTGCACAGGTTTTATGTCTAGTGAGTGTCTTGACTTGAACCCCATCACTACTCCACCCAAGTTAGTCTTGATAAATATTGCGTATCATTTGTGGTTTACTCATAATACGTTTTTTGTGCAAATCCAGTTATCTCGGACCATGTCGGATGGTACAGAGTTAAGTTGGTGGTGACTTCAAGGTATACCGGATGTTCCGCTTGGAGGTCTCAGAGTCACCTTCTTTAGTTTCTTTGCTACAGTTTACTTTATTTCCAAAAAATATTGTATTTCGAGATTTCTAGGGTATGCTCGATAGAGCTTATGACTCTGTAATGCCGGTTTTGGGGATGTATGACTATTGTTCATTTTTCAGTTATATTATGTCATTTATCAGTTTAATTTAATAGCTAAGTTGTTTATTTCTGTTACTCTCAGCATGTGTTAGGCTTAAATAATATTAGGAACTAGGTGCCATCACGTACCTTAAGGTGAGATTTTTTGTCGTGATAATATATAAAGATTATTTTTGTTATTTTCTCTCACATTTTAGGTGGATTTTTTATAAGTAGGGATTTTAGCCTATTATTTGCTCTCTTTTACTTAGATTTTGGGGCCAAAAATGCGTGAAGGTATTCCCGAATACTAACTTAATGTGCTTGTTTGAAGGGTTTGTTCGAAATGAGCCAAAGAAGCCATAATCAACTCATAAAGGAGTCAAACTTGAACAAAAATCAAGTTTGGGCTAATAATTGGGGAACACGGCCCACGATAGAAAAGGGCGGCCGCGAAATTAGCACCGCATACGCGGGCACAATTATGCTGTCTGCGAAATGGAGAATCAGAGAGGCTGTTTTGAGCACAAAAATTAACGTTGACCGCGTCAGAAAGAGGCGGCCGCAAAATTACAGGCGCGGTCGCGGTTATAATTCCGCGGAGAGCATTTGTCAAGGTTCAGAGACTTCACAAGTTATGCATAAATGAAGAAGGCGGTCCACGTCAAAATTATGCGGCCGCGAAGGAATCTCACGCGGAAGCGGTGAACATTACGCGGTCCGCGAAACGAAGCTCTACCTAGCCCCACATGTGAAGAAACATGGACCGCGCTCAATATTACGCGACCGCGAAAGAAAGAGTGCAGCCGCGGTCAGAATTACGCGGTCATGAAACCTCCGCATGGTATTTTTGTCCGGAAATTTCAACTTAGTATAAATAGACCCTTTTGTCAATTTTAGGTGGAGTTTAGTCTGGAAGACCACGTGAACGACTGGTTTTCCCCTTTTGGGAAATTTTGTAGTAGATTTACCTTCAAACTTTAGATTTTAATCTTTTACTTTAATATTATGGCTTATATTTCCTCTTTATCTTTGATTTCTGTTGTTATTATGAGTAGCTAGACCCCATAGCTAGGGTTGTGAACCAACCCTAGTGTGGATATTTAATGGGTTCTTGAATTTTAGGGATTAATTATTTATGGGTTAGTGATCTTTAGCCTAATTCATGCTATAATTGTAGAATTAATGGTTGCAAACACTGATTCATGCCTTTATGATTTAGGCTCTTCTTGAGAAAGAGGGACTAAGTCTAGTAAAATTAGGCTAACAAGGAATTTGGGTGAATTCAAGATATAGATAGCCCCAATTAAAGGGTTAAACCTAGAGATAGTAATACCCGACTTGAGCCAATTTTACTTGTTTGCATGAACACCCATTTATGCTTGAGAAATCCAAATCAGGCAAAGTCACTCAAACTACCGAGAGGTATAGAGTAAACACTTATGTATGATGGTTATATTACGACCCCAATCAAAATAAGCTTGCCCTAGATTCTCGATACCCGTTAGATATTTACCTAGGCGGAAGTCACTACCCTAGTGCCTTTTAAACACTTGAAAACTCTCACCAAAAATACTGTACTTCGCTTTCTCTTAGTATACAATAGTATAAAAGTAGAATAGAATCAATCACAACCATGTTTGGAAGTGCAATTAGGAACAACACGCGCATTTAGATTTATTTAGATACCCAACTCCAAATCAATTAACTCCCTGTGGAAATCGATCCCAACCTCGTTGGGTAAAACTGCATCGACCATCCTCGCTACTCTATAGTGGTGTAGGGTTGGCATCGATCAATTTTCAAAAAAAAATTGATTAAAGTTATTTTCGTAAAAAGTGAATCAAAGTAAAATAATTATTATGTAACAAAAGAAAGAATAATGACTTTTGAATATTGTGTATAAAATTGGATAACCACCAGTGAAATTTACTTATAGAAAAAGTATTGACGCTTTGTGTAAGCACCATATTACTTTAATATAGTTAAATGTTAAACTTAGATTGAAATGTATATTATCCAATTATGATTATCTATACTATATTAAAAGCACAAAGACCCTTAGTGAAATATCGTTCGCCTTTTTACTCTTAAAAAATATATCTTATATTGGACAAAATCATCATTTAATTATTTTCTAACATTTATAAATAATCATTTAATTATTTACCTATTATTTAAGATTTCGAAACCAACTAAATTTGGTGTCTTAAATCTTTCCTAACTTGAACGGCATCATATAATATATTTGTAAAAAAAAATATTAACACATAAAAATCAAATTATTTTGTAACTTCGTTTACACCACCTTGACCTCCTTTTAGTCTTAGGAGTCTTTTTGTTTGATATTGAATTTTAACCGATTAATTCCTCAGATTATTTTAGGTAAAATTTCAAGCACTTTTGAATTCCTTTAAGGTTTAGGACTAGAATACATTGAAATCATTTTAGGTTTAGGAGACTCAAAACTTTTATTAACTTTTTACGTTTTAAAAGTCTGACTCTTCTCCACGGGTGATTGGCTACAACACTTACAAGTCTTTCATGAGCCTTTCTCCTTGATTCATTTTTTATAAGTAAGTTTATATGAGTTAGAGCTTAATTTTTTTTTTATTGCGTATTAGAAAGAGCAAAAGGCGTCATTCACATCTGTGGCAGAAGAAAGAAGATCGGGGATAAGAGGAAAGACAATGAAAGAAGAGTAAGGTGAGTCAGGAAAAAACCCTTTTTTTTTTGTCATAAAAGATTACTTAGCTTCATCACTGATTTGCAAAAGATACAGGGGCCAAGATGCACTGGGCACCAAGGGTGGCTGTTGTTACATGATTAGCTACTACTGCCTACTGAAAGATTGCAACGACCCGAAATTCCCATCGTCGATCATGATGGCACCTAACATTATACTTGTCAGGCAAGTCAACGTTAGAGATTATTTAGCCATTTCTTTTCATTTTTAGTAATTATAAATAAACAGACAAAATAAAGCGAAATAATTGTAAAGATATATAGATATCGATGTCATTACATACTACTTCTACCCAGAAATCCGGTGTCACAATTCATGAAACTACTATGATTTTTCTACAATCAATTGTCTGAAAGAAATTTACAACTGTTTCGGAAATAAAGGAAAAACAATAAAGAAGATATGTAGGAAGGGACGCCAGGGCCTGCAGACGCCAGCAGGACTACCTTGGGTCTCCGAACTATGTAGCCTGAGCCAATCTCTCAATCAGCCACAACCTGCTCCGAAATCTGCACAGGAAGTGCAGAGTGTAGTATCAGTACAACCGACCTCATGTACTGGTAAGTGTCGAGTCTAACCTCGACGAAGAAGTGACGAGGTTACGGCGGGACACCCACAATATATGAGCTACAGACAATAAATAATAAGGCTGAAAAGGAGAACAGTATAATTTAAAAGCAGTAATTGCATAAATAAATACATAACTCCAGTGCCTTATCAGTATCCAGCTATAACCAATCCAATGTAAAACTACCGAATAACTTACACAATGAGAGAAAAATACATAAACACATGTACTGATACGGCGTGCATCCCGATCCCACCAGACAACACAAAATCCTCTTTTATTCCTCTGTAACGATAACAATAATAGTAATAATATATATATGTTGCGGCGCACAACCCGATCCCACCATATATCAATATCAATATGATAGTTCACCCTTATTACTCCATATCAATCCACCCTTATTCCTCTTATTGCGGCGTACAACCCGATCCCAATGTATAAATATATCACCCTCATTCCTCCTCATCAATCCTCCCTTATTCTTCCTGTTTCGGCATGCAACCCAATCCCACAAAATCATAATTAATTACACATAATGTACATAAGTTTCATAAAAGTCACACAAGGCCCTTACCGACACTTAAAATTTAGAACAAGGCAACTGGGAACTGTATAATCAATAATACTATATAAAATTGATACTACTCAGCGAGACCAAACCAGGATATCACAAAAATGCCAACAAGAACATCTTAAGCCAATAACGGGGAACAAATATCTTCAATAAGGGAGCACATTATCTAACAGGTAACAATAGCATGGAATTACAATTAAACATGTAACAAGTAAAGCATGGGAGAAACAATATAAAGGGTATGGAAAGAAACAGGTAAAACAGGTAAATTGACGGCGCATAGGTACTCGTCACCTCACGTATATGCCGGTCACATGATTTATCACATATCAAATAAGCCTAAGGTTCATAAAACCTCAAGTCAAGGTTAGACACAACACTTACCTCGATCCACAGGCCACTCACTGCTCAAGTACCGATTTTCCTCTAGATTCTACCTCCAACCCACTCGCATCTGGCGATAATTAAATTAATAACATCAAATATTGCTAAACAAATCAATTTCAATACATAAATTTAGTTTTTCCAACATTTCCTCCAAAGAGTAGAAAATCGATCCCGGCCCCGAACATGAGGTTCGGATAAAAACCCATTCACCCATTCACCCCCGAGCCCATATATATTTAGTTCCGAAATCCGACCCCAAATAGAGGTCTAAATTCCCAATTTGAACCCCCCCCCCTATTTCTCCCAAAATTCCTAATTTCTACCATGAAAGAACAAGATTTAGGACTAGGAATTTAATGGGTGATGGATGAAAGTGAAATAAATGAATTAAAGAGTGAAAAACATATGATTTGGTGTTGAATTCCCTCTTCAAAAATCGCCCTAGGTCGAGTTCTAATGAAAGAGTTGTGAAATTTTGAAGAAGTCCCGTTTTTGGTCTGTTTTTAATTCACTGGACAGGTCTTCTTCGCGTTCGCGAAGGACCTGTCGCGATTGCGATGCACAACAGCTTGAAGGGCTTTCGCGTTAGCGAAGAGTTGCACGTGTTCGCGATGGTCTGTCCCCCCTGACCTTCGCGTTCGCGAGCCTTGGCCCACGTTCACGTAGAACAACTCAATGATTCCCAGCCCACCTCCAGTACAAACGCGTTTGCGTCTAGCCTGTCGCGTTCGTGAAGAGCAGACCCTGCAGTGCTCCGCGTTCGCGACCATAACCTCGTGTTCGCGTAGAACAAACCATCCCCCAACCCAGATTACACTAGCGTTCGCGTGAGAGACTTCGCGAACGTGAAGAAGTAAATTCCCTTCCAGCCTAGCTCTCCTTCGCGATCGCGAGAGTGACTGCGCGATCGCGAAGAACAATAGTTCAGACACCAGATATAGGAATTACACCAGATTTTTCCAAGTTCAAAACAACCCGTAGCCTATCCGATACTCACCGGAGCCCTCAGGGCTCCAAACCAGCATGCACACTAGTCTAAAAATATCATGCGGACTTGCTCGTGCGATCAAATCGCCAAAATAACGCCTAGAACTACGGATTTAGCACCAAAACTTATGATATTCTCAAGAACATTTTAAAATTCCTATTTTCTCAACCGGACGTCCGAATCACGTCAAATCAAATCTTTTTCTCACCAAATTTCACATATAAGGTATAAATATTATAATGGGCCTGTACTGGGCTCCGAAACCAAAATACGGACCTGATACTAACAAGATCAAACATTAACCATTTTCTTAAAATCATTAGATTTTCAGCCTTTCAACGTTTAACAAAAATTCATATCTCGAGCTAGGGACCTAGGAATTTGATTCCGGGCATACGCTCAGGTCTCATATTTCATTACGGACCCATCATTACCATTAAAACACGGCCCGAGTCCGTTTACTCAACGTTGATCGAAGTCAACTAAAATCAACTTTTTAGGCAAAAAATTATTAATTTCATCACTTCCAACATAAAAGCTTTCCGGAATCATGCCCCGACTGTGCATGCAAATCGAGGAGGGTAAAAATGAGACTTTTAATGCTAAAGAGCTCATAATTGAGTTCTAAAACATAAGATGACCCTTTGGGTCATCATAATGATGATCCATAGTTGGATCAGTATTAAAGCTACTTACTACGGCAAAGCTAGGATCCATAGAAGGATCATGACAAAAACCATATGTAGTGCTACAAGAGGGAGTGACAGAGATCATGTTTCGGGATGAATTTACACCTGGGGGATTAGGGGGTGTATCCAAAATGCAAGAGTTGACAAGTCTTCATCTCTCCACTCCTGCTTTGTCCGACTATAATTCATTGTAGACAAAAGGTTGTGTTGCATCAAAAAGTTGTAGACTGATGTTACAGGATAACTTTGAACCATCTTCGCTAGGCCATCGACTACCGTATTTGCCTCTCTGTATGTATGCTGGATGAGAGGATCACCCAGCTGCCGGAGTAGTAACATGCAATCATTGATCAAGTTAGTGTACTGAGGATTATTAGTATGCAGTAATGTGATTAATTCCTTTGCATCAAGATTAATATCCAATGGGTAGTAACCATATTGTAACGTTAAACGTAATCCATAGAGCAAAGTTTTTAACTCCATTTGTATGCTAGTGACAAAAGCTATATGTCTTGAAAAACCTAATATCCAGCTCCTATATGAGGATCTTATAACCCCTCATATACCATAGTCATGAAAAAACTTCTCTATCTCTTCGTACGCTAATTTCGATTGTTAAATTTTGTAACGGTTACAACTTTTGAGAGAATCATATTTGAGCAATTATCAAGTTTGTCTTGCTATCTACAACTTTGTATACTCCTACTTTTACAACTTTGTATAGAATACTCTTATTCGAATGAATGATATGAATGTCCTTATTTGATACTTTCATTAGAGCTTGAATCAATATATATATATATTTTAAAATTTTATATATGAATATAAAAAACGTGTCCAAGAAAAAAAATGCTCTCTAAACGCTTTGTTCTCTCTCCTATTTTGGGAGATCAACAGAGAACCACCGCGACCCCTCCCATGGCCTCCACGGCCGGCGGCCAGCCACCCCCACTGGCTGTGCTGCCTCCCCAACCACCAACCACCATTGCCTAGCCATCCACGACTACAACCAACAATCCCAAACCCATGGATTATTCAAAACTTTTAAAACCTACCGCCATTAATGCCCTCATGCAAACCCTAGCTACGCTACCATTGAAACCTGTTGAGTTACTTCATGGAGAACCATTTGTGAAGTGGAAGAAACAAGAAGTGAAGCAATCCATCGTACAACAAGGGCTTCAACTTGCAGTTCTTGGGAAATTTTCGTATGAGAAGCCTGTTATTGGTGAATTACGTAAAGTGATCCCAATTCAATGTGAGATTAAAGGTCATTGTTCAGTTGGCTTGATTGAAGACAATCATGTGTTAATTAGGTTGTCACTATTGGAGGATTATATTCATCTACTATTAAAGCCAACTTTTTATTTAAAGGCTCAATTAGACATGTGGCAGATGCGTTGTACAAAATGGAATCCATAGTGAACACCTGATGAAGAGACTCCAATTGCCATAGCTTGGATTATCTTTCCAGAACTTCCTCCAAATTTCTTTGGTAAGGAATGTGTATTTTCATCAGATCGTGCAGTTGGTAATCCATTACATGTAGACTTAGCAACTCAAAATGGGACTAGACCTAGTTGTGCTAAGGTGAAGGTGGAAGTTAACTTATTAGGTAAGTTCCATCATTGTATTAAGATTGTGGAAGAAGCTGGTGAACCTGGGCCAGAAGAGTTTAAATGGATTAGGATTAAGTATGATTATATGCCAAAATATTGCAAGCCTTGCAAGAAACAAGGGCATAGTGAGGCAGAATGCTGGGTAATTCATCCTGAATTACACAAGAGATTTGATGAAGATGTTGAGGATCAATGCAATGAGAAGACAGTTGTGTTGAGTACTGAAGCAATTGGTACAACTGCAAACTCAAAAAAGGTGCTGACAGGTGGAAAGGTGATGGGTAAGCCTACTACTAATCATGCCAAGCAGGAATGGATGCAAGCGAGGAAGAACAAATACCAATGGGATAATAAGGGTGACATTGTTGATAACAAACAAGGAAAGGAAGCTGACAAGGGTAAAGGGAAGGCCAAACTTGAGGAAGTAGCAACCAAGAACAAGTTTAATGCACTAGAGGTTGAGGAAGTTCGTCAACCTACTCTACAAATTATTGAAGGCAAAGGTGAGGATCATAACAATGGTAAGAAGAAGGAACATGGGGAAAAGCAATCCAACAAGGGCCAGGAGAAGGAAAAGGAAGGAAATATAGGAGTGTCAAGCCCTAATCCTACTTCTGGGGTTAGGGTTGGGAAAGATGCTAATACTAAACTAGCTGGAGAAGGTAATCAACATGAACTTAAGCTTGTAAAGAAGGAAGCAATTGAGAAAGTGTTGGAAGATCAGCATAATGGCAACTTATCTAAGGCTAATTCTATTGTTCCTAGTGATCAAAGTACTGATGAAAGGGATAATAAGGAATCCACAATAGACTAGTGTCACGACCCCAAATTAACAAGGGACGTGATGGCGCCTATCGTGAAACTAGGCTAGCTCTCCAACACAATGAAATCAATATTTTCTGTTAAAAATAAATATATCCTGATATTCCGTTAAAGATTTCCTTTTTAAGACAAGTTCAACAAGAAATTAACAATCCAACGATAAAAATCTAATACCGACCCAGACCTCTGGAGTCAACTATCATGAGCATCTAGGACGATAAATACAATGTATAATAAAGTGACTTTGCTACTACAAAAGTCCACCGTATGGAAGACAAAACTATGAATTGGGGAAAGGAAAGGAGGTGAGCTGGGGACGCTGAGCAGATACCTCGATCCGCGAACAAACTCCAAGAACGTCACAGATCAACTAGTGAGATGGTCTGATACCTGGATCTGCACACAGAGGTGCAGGGAGTAACGTGAGTACGCCAACTCAGTAAGTAACCAAAGTAACTAAAAACTTGAATGTAGTGACGAGCATTTATAAATCACAATTTCATAAAACAATAATTCAACTCTTATTAGAAAGTTCGGTATAAAGAAGAGTGGGAAAACAGTAAAATTCACCATATATCATCCTTTCAGGAAACAGTATCTCTCATAACAAGGTGTCTCAGCCACTCGTGATTCCACTATCAGTATTTCATGCTCGCACTAAACGCTCTCGCTCAACAAGTACCAGGTATCTCTCATCTGCTGCGGCGTGCAGCCCGGTCCACCTAACATATGCTGCGGCATGCAGCCCAATCTAATATATATATATATATATATATATATATATATATATATATATATATATATATATATATATATATATATATATATATACATATGTTGCGGCGTGCAGTTCGATCCATATAATATATACATATGTTGCGGTGTGCAGCCCGATCCATATAATAGTCGACTGTGCTCACTTGGGGTGTACAGACTCCAGAGGGGCTCCTACAGCCCAAGCACTATGTTGTTGCGGCGTGCAGCTCGATCCAATATATATATTGTTGCGGCGTGCATCCCGATCCAATATATAATATATAATATTGCGGCGTGCAGCCCGATCCATATAATATATGTATATTGCTTCGCGTGCAGCGGGATCCACAACTATCCTCACATACTCGGCTCTCGGCCTCACTCAGTCATCCTCACAAGCCACTCGGGCAACTTATCTCAACTCACGGGACTCATCCCAAAATACCTCTTAGAGTTTCAAAAACAGTGTGGTAACAGTGAAAATAGCAATAAGTAGAAAACATGTTTCAGTTCACAAATATTCTATTAGGATAGTGTGAGAATAGTGTAAAAATACCCTTGAGGGTCTAATAGATCGGCACAAGGCCCAAAACATGGGTTACAACCCATAAATAAGTATAAGCCTCTAAAATACAGGTTATTTCATGATTTCAAATTAGTTATACGACTTAATAGTCGCTACGGGACGGACCAAGTCACCATCCCTATCGGTTCACGCCCACATGCTCGTCACCTAGAACGTGCGTCACCTCATTTATCAAAACAATGTAAAATAACGGGGTTTCAGACCCTCAGGTCTAGAGTTAAAATCGTTACTTACCTCAAAACAGCCCAAAGACTACTCCGCGATGCTCTTGCCCCTCGAATTGGCTCCCAAATACGTTAAGTCTATCAAAATCATATGAATAACGTCAAAATATGCTAGGGAGACGAACCCCAATCAAAAACTATCAAAATTAGGCACAATTCCCAAAATTGGCCAAACCCGACCCCTAAACCCACGTATCAGAATTCGATAAAAATCCCAAAACTAGAGTTCTCATTCCTTCACGAGTCTATACATACCAAGAACACTGAAATCGGAGTCCAAATGACCCCTCAAATCCCCATTTTAAGGTCTCTTAATCACAAGCCCTAATCACCCATTTTGCACTGATTTTCCCCAAAGTTTCACCACTAATCAGACCTTTAATCACATATAAACGAGTTTTAAGTCCAAAAACCTTACCTTAACGAAGAACTATTAATTTTCCTCTTCAAAAACCCTTCAAAAGCTTTAAACCCGGATGAAATATTGAAGAAAATGGCTCAAATTCGCGAAGGCATGCTTATATACTTTCCTGTATAGTGGTTCCGCACTTGCGGCCGCTTACGTGCACCTGCGGTCCGAGGTGCGCACCTATGGAGAACCCTCAAAATCTCAGCCTCTGCACCTGCTTTCATCATTTTGCATCTGCGGCTTCGCAGGTGCGGAAAATACCTCGTACATGCGAAAATTCCTCAACCAGCCAAACTTCTGCATCTGCGGTTCCCTTCCCGCGCCTGCGACTTTGCACCTGCGGCTCTCCTTCCGCAGGTGCGAAAACACTAGAAGCACTCACACCAGCAGCTTTAGCTGCATTTCCTCAACTCCAAACCTTCTGACGCCCATCCAAAATCAACCCGATCCCCTCGGGACCCCAACCAAAACCACACACAAGTCCCATAACCTCATTCAAACGTAGTTGAGCCCTCGAAACACCAAAAACAACACAAAAACACCAAAATCACATCAAATTCAAGCCTATGAACTTTGAAATTTCTAAATTTCACCAAGGATGCCGAAACCATCCAAAATACATCTGATTAACCTGAAACTTTGCACACATATCCATTATGACATTACGAACCTGTTCCAACTTCCAAAATTCCATTCCGACCCATATATCCTATTTTCCACTGCCGACCAGAAATCGCCAAAAACCAACTTTTGTCAATTCAAGCCTAATTCTACACAGGATATCAAAACCACATTCCGAACATACCCGTAAGTCCCAATTCACCTAACGAAGCTATCTGAGCCATAATCCGTATTCTGAGGTCGTTTACCAAGAATTCAACTCCCATTTGACTTTTTCCAACTCTAAGGCTACTTTAAGAGACTAAGGCCTCATTTGTTTTTTTTAAGATTAAGACGTCTGAATCTGAATACACATCTGAATATCAAGATGTGTATTAAGACTAATACATCTGAATCTGAATACACATATGAATATATTAAGATCTGAATAGAAATAATTAAGACTGTTTGATTTTTAACATCTGAATGTATAAAATTTATCTTTATTTGAAAATTAATAAACATATAATTCAAATAAAATATCAACTAATCTAATATTCTATCAATAAATATATAGTTTTTAAAAATATGATAGTTGTTGGTGGTGATGGCTAACGGGTGATAGAGGTAGTGGTTGGTGGTAGTTTTGGTTGATGATGGTGGTTCGTGCTAGTAGCTAGTAGTGATTGGTAGTGGTGCCAAATATGATTGAGGATGGTGGTGGTGGGTGATGATAGTCAATAATGACGGGTGGTGGTAATAGTTGTGACCGATAAAGGTGGTTGGTGGTAGGTTATAATAATAGACAGTGTCGGTTGCGGTTGTTAATGGTGATGAGGTGGTCTGTTGTGGTAATTGAGGTGGATGAGTGTTAATTCTAGGTGAGAATGATATATGGTGGTCGGAGTGATGTGGATAGTGGGTAGTGATGGTCGATAATGGTGGCGGCTATGATTGAGGATCATGGTGGCGTGGTGGTGGTGGTGGTTGTTGAGTATAGTGGTGTGGCGGGGTGGTGGTGGTGGTGGTGGTGATAGTTGATAATAGTAGGCGGTGGTGGCAGTTAATAATGAATATGTGATAGCATCTTAATGAAATTAAGTCTCTATTATGGATCTTAATCATACAGACCTATTCAGACCCATTAAGTGGTTGTGAAGTAAAAAAAAACACACTTAATGATTAAGATCTGAATAATTAAGATTAAAACTTTAAAAACAAACGCACTTAATGTTTGAGATCTGAATGATTAAGATTCAGACCTCCATTAAGTGCAAACAAATGAGGCCTAAGTGTCTCGATCCTCACTACAACCACTCCGAACCCGAGCCACCCGACTCCAATACATCATAAACAACTAAACAATGCATAACAAGGAAGAAACAGGAATAACTGTGCAAATTCTACAGAACGACCGACCAGGGCGTTATAACTGGGTTCATAGAAGGTTTGGAACTAGCAAAGAGGAGCTAAGGCAACTCAATGTGACTACAAACCAATCATGTCAAGATATTCCATCTCAAACATTTGTAGATTCTGGGCAGCTTGAGGATCTTGATGAGGTAAACTCAACAGAGGTTTTATGGAGTGGTGCAATTGAGGTGGAGGATGATCAGCTAGGCACGACAAAGACAATAGGAGACAAGATGAAGAAAGACAACACTCAACCTGGCGATAGGCTGGGGATGCCAGGCCTAAATCCAAGTTCACCTGATGAGGAAGATACATTAAACCCTAACCCTAGTGCAACTGGAGAGATTTTGACATATGTAGATGGTGTTCCGGTGTATGCATCGGAGAACAAACTTGATGGAGATGTTAATGGGAAGGTTAGGGATGTATAGTGGGGTCAGACAAAATTTCAGACAATGAGAAGGGTGGTGATCACACTAGAACAATGCATTCAGAGCAGACTGCTACAGTAACTCCTAGGCTAGGCAGTGTCTATGAGCTGCAATTCAAAATGAAACAGGCGGCTGTTTTTTCTATGGAGGATAGCAAGGGGTATGAACATGTTGATGAGCGGGCAATTATTCCAAGAGCAACTGGGGAAATAGAGGAAGTGCCTATAGTTTCTGGCACTAATCAAATTATGCAGCTGCAACTTAGTGTTCCACTAAAGACTCCACTACAACATTTACATGATTTAGTTACACACAATGTGGCACCAATTGATGAAGATGTAATGAGACAAAATCCAATGGAGGATGAAGGAGATGATGAATCAACAACAGAAAACTTCAAAAAAGTGGCTAGGGAAGGAGATTTATCACCCACAGCTAGTGCTAAAAGAGGTAAGAAAACTAAGAAGAATCATAATAAAGAGCCACCACAACCTTCAAGAATAATGCCCAGGAGGGCAGCTTCTCTATCTAAATGATGATGATCAAAACATTAATATGGAACATAAGGTCTGTGAATACACAGCAGGCCTTTCCCAGGGTGATAAACACGAATAGGGATCATAGTTTTTGTGTAGTTGCATTGATGGAGCCTTTTCAAAGAAGAGATTCATTGATAGATATTGAAGGAGGTTGAATATGGAGACTGCTTATGCAAATATTAGTGGGAACATATGGTTGTTCTTTGATGTAGTGGTGGAATGGGAATTAGTGGAGGATACTGAGCAACATGTAACTGTGAGAGTGTTTCACCATGACCTGGGGCAACACATGATGATGACATTTGTTTATGCAAAATGTTCAACAATTGAGAGGTTAGAATTGTGGGATCACTTGTATTACTTAGCAAGTGATATGAAATCGCCATGGTTGGTAGGAGGGGATTTCAATGTGATATTGCATGAAGATGAGAAAATTGGAGGACTTCCAGTACATCTTCCTGAATATGAGGATTTTGCATTTTGTGTAAACTCTTATGGTTTGTTTGAGCAAGGATATAAAGGAAGTCCATTTACATGGTGGAATAGGAGACCCAATGTTACGTGTATATTCAAGAGATTGGATATGATCTTTGTGAATTTTCCATTTCATAACATGTTGCCAACTATTGAAGTCGAACATCTAATCAGAACTGGGCCAGATCATGCATCATTGCTAATGACATGTGGGGAGCATACCACCAATTTTGTCAAGCCTTTCAGGTTCTTGAACTTTTGGACTAAACATGCTACATTTATGGATGTGGTGAGTCAGAATTGGAAAACTGATTTCACAGGGGATCCATTTTTTTATGTTCAAGTAGAAGCTCAAAAGGGTGAAGGCAGCACTGTCAAAATGGAGTAGGGAAACATTTTGTGATATCTTTAAGCAGTTGGCTATTTTAGAGGACATTGTTAGGGTGAAAGAGATGTTGTTTGAAGAAGAGCCTACAATTGAGAACAGGATTGTGCTTCAAAAGGCTCAATCTGAATTAAAGAAATACTTGAGTATTAAGGAGCAGTATTGGAAGCAAAAAGCTAGGATGACTTGGTTTGCTGAAAGAGATAGGAATACAAGTTTCTTTCACAATCATGTCAATGGCAAAAGAAAGAAATTGCAACTGAAGAGGATCAAAAGTGGCAGTGGGGTATGGATTGAAGACCAGGAGCAATTGGCTACAGCTGCAGTGGACTTCTATAAAAAATAGTTCACAAATGAAGGTGATTCTTCCGACTTTTCCTTGCTCAATAATGTACCTTCGATGGTCACTATGGAACAAAATTTGGAACTTAGCATATTGCCAACAATTGAAGAGGTAAGGACAACAATTTTTTAGCTCAGTGGGAAGAGTGCTAGTGGTCCTGATGGATTCAATGGCTTGTTTTATCAAACATGCTGGGATTTTATTGGTGCTTATATACACAACATGGTGCTACACTTTTATGGAGGAGCTGCACTACCTAAATCCATCACTCACACCAATCTAGTGTTGCTACCTAAGAAACCTAGAGTTAATACCTTTTCTGACTTAAGACTTATTAGTTTGAGCAACTTCATTAACAAGGTCTTGCCTAGGGTGTTACATGATAGATTGGAGAGTTTTCTGCCATTTCTAATATCTCCTAATCAATCTGGATTTGTAAAAGGTAGGAGTATATTTGAGAATATCTTATCGACTCAAGAAATTGTCACTGGCACAAGGTTAAGGGGAAAGCCGGCTAATGTGGTGATCAAGCTTGATATGGCCAAGGCCTATGATAGGGTTTCATGGAAGTACTTATTGTATATGCTAAGGAAGATGGAATTTTCTGAGCACTTCATCAACATGGTGTGGAACTTGGTGTCAAATAACTAGTATTCAATATTGGTAAATGGGCAGTCCTCAGGGTTATTTAAGTCTGCAAGGGGATCCCCTATCTCCAGCATTGTTCATTCTGTCAGCTGAGGTACTTTCCAAGTCCTTGAATAAGCTCTTTGAAGACAAGTAATTTGTGGGATTTGGAATGCCTAAGTGGTTTGATCCTTTAAACCACCTGACATATGCTGATGATACTATAATCTTTGATTTTGCTCATCCTCCATCCTTGAGCAAGATTATGACAGTGTTGGGGAACTATGAGAAGATATCAGGCCAGATGATCAACAAAGATAAGAGTTCATACTACATGTATTCAAAGATTGCTAATGGATTGTTTCAGGAAATTGGAGTTATTACTGGATTTGCAAGAGGTAAATTCCCCTTCACATATTTAGGGTTTCCTATCTTTTACACTAGAAGGAGGAAGGAATATTATGAGGATCTTATCAAGAAGGTAAAGGCTAAATTGCATTCATGGAAAGGAAAGTTGCTGTCATTTGGAGGAAAGGCAACACTCATTTCTAGTGTGTTGCAAAGTATGCCAGTCCACATGGTATCGGTCCTTGATCAACAAAAAAATATCCTGGAGCATCTTCATAAGATTTTCGCTAGGTTCTTTTGGAGCACAAAGGAAGAAGGGAGAAGCAGACATTTGGCTTCATGACAAAATCTTTGCCTTCCTAAAGAGGAAGAGGTCCTAGGTTTTAGGTCCTTACATGATGTATCAAGGGCACTATTTGCTAAACTATGGTGGAGGTTTAGGACCACAAAATCTTTCTGGTCTAATTTCATGTGGAATAAGTATTTCAAGAAAGAGATACCAATGGTGGTGCAGTTTAAAAGAGGGTCTCATGTTTGGAGACAAATGCTGAATGCTAGGGAAGAAGTAGAACATGAGATCCTATGGGAATTAAAGGGTGGAACAACTAATATTTGGCATGAAAACTGGACTGGATTGGGTGCACTCTATCACGTATTACCTGAAGACTTTCCAATCAATGAAGATCTTCAGGATGCGACAGAATTGCGGCAAGGTGAAACATGGGATGATTAGCTGCTAGATCAAACTTTCAATGAGGAAATTGCAGAACATATAAGGCTAAATGTGCATTATGAAGGCAGTGAGGGATACTGGGATAGGCCATACTGGATGCCAACTCCTTCGGGCAAGTTAAGTGTTAGCACTGCTTGGCAAATATTAAGGAATAGGACTGATCCTAATCAGGAATTCAAGTTAATATGGATTAAAGGCTTACCATTCAAGATATCCTTCTTCTTGTGGAGATTGTGAAGGCAGAAAATAGCCACTGATGACATGTGGAAGAGGCAAGGGAAAATGGTGATGTCTAGGTGTTGGTGTTTCCAGCAGCCCCAAGAGGAATCTATTGAGCATATATTTGTCACAAGTCCTACTGCCTCTAAGGTATGTAACTTGTTCATGGGGGCTACTGGAATTACTGTTCCATTGATTCAATTGAAGCAGGTTATAAGACATTGGTGGTATGCTCAACGTTGTCCAAAGTTAAAGCCCTTGTTTCAAGCAGTACCGACTATCATCACTTGTGAACTTTGAAGAGAAGAAATGCAGGTAAACATGGGGGTTCAGTGTCCACAAATAGGGTGATTCATGGGATCAATAGGACATTGCATCAACTGGCAAGGGTGAGGTATGTTTTGATGCCTAATATTCCATTGTTATGCAAGACATAATTCAATATTTCAAAGGATATAAACCTATATTGATCACTACAAGAGTAACATGGTAGCTTCCTTTTCATGGTTGGTACAAATGCAATACTGATGTAACCTCAAAAGGAAATCCTGGTCCTAACTCCTTAGGCTTTTGTGTGAGGGATGATGAAGGTGATGTGGTGTATGCAGGGGCAGTAGATCTGGGGGTGACAACTAATGTGGTGGCTGAAGCTAAGGCTATTCTTCAAGGGTTGGAATACTGTGTGGAGCATGATCTTCACCCTCTCATATTGGAGACTGATTCATTAATGATGAAGAAAGTGATATAAGGGGAATGGGATCCTCCTTCGGTAATTGCAAATTATGTGAAGAAAATTATAGAGATGAAGGGTAACTTCAATGTGATCTTTCAACATGTGTTCTGAGATGGCAACTCAGTGGCGGATTTTATAGCTAACATTGTGTTTTCTTTTGCAGGTACATCTGAGTTTCATTCGTTCTCTGAACTGCCTAGTGTAGGGATGAGGTTGATCAATCTAGACAAATCTCAAACACCTAACCTTAGGGCTAGGACCCCCAGATTAATAGCTTCACAGGATTGGACTCTGCACAAACCTGCATGTTTCTTTGTATCATTCTGTATGCTATTAAGGTACATTCCAGTGGTATTAGTATGGTCACATGCTCATTCTGGGGGTGCTTTGATAGTATACAGGAACAATGCGATAAACAAGTTTTGGATTGTATAATTTATCCTTATTCTTATATGGCCAAATAATAAGGAAAACGTTGAACTTGTCATGTGGTATTTCTGAAGATTGTTGAATCATTTCTCAGTGGTATTAACATGCTTTCATGCTCAATCTAAGGATGGTTTAGCAATGTTTAGAATGATGTCTACTCTAAAGGTTCTAGCATGGAAAAATATGAGCTTACAAGAACAAAAAAAGGCACAGTTACGAGGCCTGGCTTTTGCCTTGCAAAGCATGCTTAAAGCCAGGTCAAGCCTGGCTTTTGCCCTGCAAAGCCTTCCTAAAGCCAGGTCAAGCCTGGCTTTAGCCCTGCAAAGCCTGCCTAAAGCCAGGTCAAGCCAGACTTTTGCCTTGCAAAGCCTGCCTAAAGCTAGACTCTTCTACATGTTAAGTTTGATGTGTGAGCACATGATTAATACTTGGACAATCTCAGTTCACTGCATATGGAGATCATATAGTAGCTACACTTGGAAGACTATGTTGGCTTCAACTCTGGCCTATGGACAGTATACCCTGGCGCCTGGTGAGAGCTTGATAGGTGTTGCTTGGTATTTTCCACTGGCAATTGGATTCACATACACTGACAGGAGAAGGAAGCACTCAACTTATTATTTTGTAATAGCTAGTTCATTAGATTTTAGCCTTTCTATCCTTTTAGTAGCTAGTAGCTTCATGCAACTTTTATTTTGGTTTGGACATCTTGTAAGCTTTGGACCCATTTTGGGATTTTATTTATATATTAGCCAATAGGCAGTCTGCCTAGTGGTATATTTGCTTTTAAAAAAAAAAGTACGTGTGCAAAGAGCGCGGTAGGGTTGGGGTGGTTTGCTGGGGCACGAGTGCCCTTACTAATTTTGGGGCTTTGATTGGCAAAAATTGTATCCTAAAACTAGTTATTAAAAGGTAAAAGTATGTCGATACATAGTACATACATGCATACTATCGAGTGATTTGGCATAAATGCATACATAGTTACTTTAAATTCGTTATTTTATTCATGTTTTAATTTCTTCCTACTCCAAAACCATCTGGGTTACCAAACCGGTTTTCTAGGTCTGCGCTCTTGAATACATTCTTTATTGAGCGGGCCGGTGAAGGGCTTTTAATAGTCAAAAATGACATACGCATACGCCACCAACATGAAATTTGTAGCTATGTCTTTCATCAGAATAAATAAAGGACAGGAAAGGGCATTTCAGAAATCTCGACTTCAAAAAGGGAATTCAATTTTAACCCACCAAAACATACCAAAAACTGGCACAATATAATACTTAACCATAGTTAATGGAGTGCGTAGTATATGTGTTAGGTGGGTTGACCAGTCTGGGTTGGTGGGCGTTGCCTGTTTGCCCGTCCCCTTTCTCTCTTCTTTCCTTCATTCATCACTCCCTTTCAGCTCCTCCATATATTGCTCTCCCCTCTCATTTTAATTTCCTCAGCAAGTCTCTCCAAATTCACCAGCCAAAAAAACTCTCACTTCTAAACCAAAAAAAGCTTTTACTTTGTCATTCTTCTTTTTCCCCTCGTTTTCATCGCCTTCTCTCCAGTTTTGTCGCCTGCTGAATCGTCAGAGTTAATCTCATCAACTGGGTAATTAACGCTTGCCCAGTTGAGCAAAATTCACATAGAGTTCAGTTTGAATTCTTGATTACATAGAAAAAATGGAGTCTACATCAGAGAAACTTTCTCCTTTTGATTTTATGGCGGCGATCTTTAAAGGTGGAAAGATATTCGATCAACTGAACTCATCATCAGATTCTGGCGACTCAAGTTCTCCTGCTTCGTTGGCAGCTCTTCTGATGGAGAACAAAGATTTGATGATGATATTGACAACCTCGGTTGCTGTCTTGATCGGATGTGCAGTTGTCTTGATGTGGCGACGCTCCTCAACTTCTGCTAAGAAAGTGGTAGAGCCGCCCAAGTTGGTGGTTCCTAAGTCGGTTATTGAACCTGAAGAGATTGATGATGGCAAGAAGAAAGTTACCATCTTTTTTGGTACCCAGACTGGTACTGCTGAAGGCTTTGCTAAGGTTTGTCATTAACTAATTATATTTACAAACTGTTCCATGATTATTTATTGGAACACTTATATATTCTCTCCATCCAAATTTAAACACCTGGGTGTTAAGTTTAAAAAAGACATTTGAATACACAACAACAACAACAACCCAGTATAATCCCACAAGTGGGGTCTGGGGAGGGTAGTGTGTATGCACACCTTACCCCTACCTAGGGTAGAGAGAATGTTTCCAATAGACCCTCGGCATCCTTCCCTCCAGGAACTCCCCGCCTTGTTCTTGGGTGACTCGAACTCACAACCTCTTTGGTTGGAAGTTTAAAAAAGACATTTGAATGGTGGGAATTAAATCATTCTTAGCAAAATGGGAAATTAGGATCATTATAGACATTTACATATCATTTGCAATCCTGTTGTTTGAGGCCACAATTATCTGATATTGTAAAAAGCAATAGAAGTTAAAGTGATAGAATAAATGTTAATTGTTTTTTTGGATTTGGTGGTCATGATTTTTGAGCTGTTAAATCTGTCAAAAGGAGTAATCATATTGCAGATCCATAAAGTCAAAGTCTTAAAAAGTTTCCAACTTTTAAACATGTGAATTGACAAAAAGTGGTGTATGAGCATATGAGGAAGGGTAATTTTGTTATCTCAGCGGATGATTTGCAATTAAAGGTGACTTTCGTGGTGTTGTTGATCGTAATGAGGACTACTAAGTAATTTTAATGGATTTGTACAGGCACTTGCTGAGGAAGCCAAGGCCAGATATGATAAGGCTACCTTTAAAGTGATTGATACGGTGAGTTCTTTTTTCTGATATGTTTTCTCTATAAGTGTGATATATAAAGTGTAGCTATTGATTATGAGAATACTGATTCACTCTTTCTGATTGCTTAAATATCAATTCTAGGATGATTATGCGGTTGATGATGATGACTATGAAGATAAATTGAAGAAAGAAACATTCGCATTATTTTTCTTGGCCACGTACGTTGGAAATTTTCGAATTTGAATAATTACATGAGCAATGATCTATTTGTAATTGCTATATATGAAAACTTGCATATATGCGAACGATGTTACTAACTTGGTTAATGGTTGGTTGGTTATAGATATGGAGATGGTGAGCCAACTGATAATGCTGCCAGATTCTATAAGTGGTTTGTAGAGGTAAATGTAATAGATTGATCAAGTAATCTATCATTTTGTGCGTTTAAGTTCGTTGCATCTCAGCTTAATTGTTGTACTTTTTTCTGAAGGGAAAAGAGAGGGGTGACTACTTTAAAAATCTTCAGTATGGAGTATTTGGCCTTGGTAACAGACAATACGAGCATTTCAACAAGGTCTGAGATTAATTTTATTGTTCTTGCACTGATTCTTGATCCTATATTTCCCGAAATACATTGGAAAAAAAAAACTAGTATGTCAGCTTTTTGCTAACGTGTTCTTCTTTGTTCTCTTTATTGGTTGACAGATTGCTAAAGTGGTGGATGACCTTCTTGCTGAGCAAGGTAGCACTTTTGATTGCGAATTTTTTTATTTATAAATATGAAATATTGGATAACTGTTCTCTAGATGGATATCATTCACATGGCGCTGTTCTGTATAATTAGAACAGTAACTTTGAGCCGTTTAGTTTCAGCTTAGTGTATATTTAAATCACTTGCAGTAGAGCATGCTATTCAGTCAATCATAGTTTGAGTATTTTGATTGTAGAAAGGCTGTTTTTTAAAATATCACGGTTCGTAGAAAGACCTCTTTAAGTTCAGAAATTAAAGTGTGGTGTAGAGGAAATCTATCGCATTGGGTTCTAGAATAATAGCTTGGTTCTCCTTTCTCACATGTGTTTGTATCAACTACAGGTGGGCAGAGGCTTGTTCCTGTGGGTCTTGGAGATGATGACCAATGCATTGAAGATGATTTTGCTGCATGGTATGTTTACAATAACTTATATTACTATGAAAGTAGTTCCCTTTTGTATTCTCAATATTTGTATGCTCATACCAAAAGCCTAAATTATGTGAATGCTTTAGGCGTGAATTAGTGTGGCCTGAATTGGATAAGTTTCTTCTGGATGGGGATGATGCAACTGCTGCAACTCCATATACCGCTGCAGTTTTGGAATATAGAGTTGTTATCCATGAAAAGCCTGACAACGACTTGAGTAACACAAATGGTCATGCAAATGGACATGTGATTGTTGATGCTCAACATCCCTGCATGTAAGAAGCTAACATCCCGCTCTTCCTACTTTCTACGTCTTTGGATTTCAAATTTTGTATTATTCTCTCTTCAGTTCTAATCTTGCCTCTGTGTACCTCTGTGTCTGCAGAGCTAATGTTGCTGTGAAGAAGGAGCTTCATGCTCCTGCTTCTGATCGTTCTTGCACTCATCTGGAGTTTGACATTTCTGGAACTGGAGTTGTGTAAGTCGTCTGTTAAGTCATTCAACATTTGATGCTTTTTTTATTCTTCGCTCAAGAACTGTGAATATAAAAAGCTGTAATCAGGACAGTCAATGCATGATTCTTGTTCTACAAATTTCGTTTTTGGGAAGATATTTGACTTGAAAGTTATTTGAAGCCAAGTGATAGTGTTGTCATTGAAATTGGTTGTGGTCATGTTCTCTAAAATAGTTCTTGTGTTTCTCAGTTATGAAACTGGTGATCATGTCGGTGTGTACTGTGAAAATTTGATTGAAACCGTAGAGGAAGCTGAAAGGCTACTAAACATATCACCCGACACTTTCTTTTCCATTCACACCGATAAAGAGGACGGCACACCACTGGGCGGAAGCTCATTGCCGTTTCCCTTCCCTCCTTGCACTTTAAGAACAGCATTGACTCGGTATGCTGATCTTTTGAGTTCTCCTAAAAAGGTAACTTGTTTTCTGATCTAGAATTCCTTATTTCTTCTCTGGGCTATGAAGTACTCATGCTTAATTGTATGTCTTGCAGTCTTCTTTACTTGCTTTAGCGGCATGTGCTTCTGATCCAAATGAAGCTGATCGATTAAGAAATCTTGCATCACCGGCTGGAAAGGTGTGGACTTGTTGCATTGTACTTTGACTTAGTAGAGCTTAGATTCATTATTCTCATGTCTCTGTGTAACTTGTTTCTTCAGGAAGAATATGCTCAGTGGATAGTTGCAAGTCAGAGAAGCCTTCTTGAAGTCATGGCTGAATTTCCTTCAGCCAAGCCTTCGCTTGGGGTTTTCTTTGCTTCTGTTGCTCCTCGCCTACAACCGAGATTCTACTCTATCTCATCATCTCCTAGGTTAGTAACATTTTGCAGTTCTTTCAGATTTTGAAAGTAAAATGTTGGAGGACTTGTTCAATATATCCTGGAAGTGGCAAAATGTAGGTATGGGAATGACATGAATTAACCGCAAAGGCTAGACTTTTAACATTTCCTTATCAAAAAAGAATGGGTAACCTTTTAACATTAGTATCCCATAATGGGCAACAAAAATGAGGATTGAAGACATTGTTTTTTAGAGATTTTCGTTGGAGAATTATGTTCGTATTTTCTTGGAGGTAGGTTTTCTTTTACTTGTTGAACGTAGTACGAGGTACTTTCGGCAATATCAGACATACTGTTGCCTGACTATAACACACCCTCCTGATGTTTTTTCTGCCGTTTTCTGTTATTTTTGTATTACCTTCTGGAAATGGAAGATTGCTTCTACTTCTTTCTGTCTATTTGATTTGACAATTCAGGGAACATAACCTTATGATCTACATTTACTTGCAGGATGGCGCCATCTAGAATTCATGTTACTTGTGCACTGGTTTACGACAAAATGCCAACCGGACGAGTTCACAAGGGTGTCTGCTCAACATGGATGAAGGTATTTACTGAATGAAGTTTGAACTTTTGTGAAACATTCAAATAAATTACAAGGACCCACTTAACTGGTTTTACCATTGTGCATTTAGCCAGACCGATACTTTTGTCTTCTTGCCACTTTTAGCTTAGTTTATTAGGAGTTACTAACTAGACTATTCAGTGATCCATTCAGTTCTTTTGAAATTTCTTAGACTGTCTTATGTTAAAGGAAATGCAGCTTTTGTTCTCATTCTATTTTCTTTTGGTTCCTCTTTCAGAATGCTGTTCCTCTAGAAGAAAGCCTTTCCTGCAGTACAGCACCTATTTTTGTTCGGCAGTCAAACTTCAAATTACCAGCTGATAACAAGGTTCCAATCATAATGATCGGCCCTGGTACTGGGTTGGCACCATTCAGGGGTTTCCTCCAGGTTAGATTCAAACCATCAGTGACTGATCTTAGCGCGAGTCCTTGAAATGCAAAGCATCTGACCCTTCTGTTATCCTTTCAGGAAAGATTAGCTCTTAAGAAAGAAAGAGCTGAGCTTGGTCCTGCAGTGTTATTTTTTGGATGCAGGAACCGCCAAATGGTTAGTTTTTGAACTGGTTACAATTTCACCCACATAAGCACAGATGTTTGCTACTATAATTTATGTCTCTGCACTACACCCATTCAACTCATCTGTTTGTATCTACAGGACTACATCTATCAAGAAGAGTTGGACAATTTCCTTGAAGCCGGTGCACTTTCTGAGCTAGTAGTTGCTTTCTCACGTGAAGGACCTAACAAAGAATACGTGCAGCATAAAATGTCTGAGAAGGTATGCAGCTTATTCACCCTTTTGGAGCTGATGCAAATAAATCTTATCTTGTACCAATGATTGTTTTGAGATATGTCACCTGACTATTTTCTTGTGTCTAGGCTGCGGATATCTGGAACATGATTTCTCAGGGAGGATACGTATATGTCTGTGGTGATGCAAAAGGCATGGCTAGGGACGTTCATCGGACTCTTCACACTATTGCCCAGGATCAGGTAAGACTTCTCAGTAACACTGTTATTTTCTGGCTGTGGTCTTTATCTGAGACATGAATGGACTGTATGTTTGGCTACCTAATCCACCTCCTTTCCTTGCTCAATTCCATTATTCATTTGTCATTTCTGTTGGAGGGTTTTTGACTTGTTGAAATATTTCATCACCACTAACGACCGCAAACCAATTCAATGTACTTTATTGGCGTACCACTTAAAGAGACACAATTATAAGTTAGATGTTGACTAGTTAAGCATGGGCTGTGGGGGCGGGTTTTTGACAATGTTATTTGGTTTCTCCCTACCAAAAACGAAAATGAAAGAAGCAAATTAAACAGAAGAGGAAACCTTTGATTAGATTGAGCTGACAACTTGGCTTTACTTTATCTCAGGGGTCACTAGACAGCTCTAAGGCTGAGGGCTTAGTGAAGAACTTGCAAACGACGGGAAGATATCTGCGTGATGTGTGGTGATCGTCTCTATATTATATTTATTCATGCCATTTGTGATTAGAGGAATATATACAAAGGCAACGTGCAATAAACAATCCACCGGAAAAGAAGAAGTGTACCAACTGTCGTCACACCTCTACCATTGTATGATTCTTTTTTTTTTTTTTTTTTTGGAAGAAGAATTTTTTGGTTCATGTAATTTTATATACACGAATGTAAGGGAAATAATTATGTTAGTATTAAGTTTAGGCAATGTATATCGAGCTTGTAATCTCCCAATTGAACCAGCAAAATGGTTCAGACAACATTGTATGCTTTTGGATTAATACTTTGGTTTAAGACCGCCTCGTCTTATACAAGTTTCAAGTTTCAACTTATTTCCCATTTCATACGGGAACTAGTACAAAAAAACGTGAAACGTCTCTCGTTTGTAGTAATTGATTTGTCGTGTTATATAAGGAGTCATTTTCTCGTTGTACCTGGGGAGAAGATAAAAGGAAAAAAAAACAAATATATAAAGTAAAAAACTCAATAGATAAATATGATTTTCATTTTCAAATGTAGAACCAAAATAAAATCAAAATACTCTACGGCCATATACTAGTATGGAGTAATCTATTTCCCCTGAGGATGATTAAAGATTAATGTAATTGACTTCTATTCTAAATACATATATTTGGAGACAAAAAAGTCTTGTATTAGTAAATAAAGTACATCACACAATCTAGGGTTTTACGGCTTTGAGGCACTGGACAATGCACATTTGCAAAATAACAATATATGTGTCCTTAAAGGGACAATTCGAAAAAAAAAAGAAGGTACAATTCAATAGTCGATAATTTACAATTTGAGTTGCAGTATGAGTTCAAATCGGATGAACTTTTCATACTTTTTCCGTTAATTATGTGAAAAATATAATATTGATAAATCTAGAAATTTAATTTATTTACAGAAAGAGTTACTCCCTCCGTTCCAGTTTATGTGAACCTATTTCCTTTTTGGTCCATTCAAAAACGAATGACCCCTTTCTAAATCTTAAACTTACAATTCTATTCTTAATGAAAGCTTTTATAACCACACAAATACTTTGGCCCTTTTTAACTTATTTGAAACGGGGTACTTATTTATTTGGCATGCATGTTGCCACCGAGTTGGCAAAAAGTGTGGCCTGTGCATCCCCACGTGACGTAATTAGTCGCGTCCAATACATCGCCATCTAGGTTGATTGTTTCTCGGATCTAAATACTTTGAGATTCCGTGAAGTATATACACAGACAACGTAGACTATGATTTTCACCACACTTTGAAACTAACCCCACATAAAGAAAGTCTCAAATGGTTTGTTTATGACCACAGAAAAAGGACAAAAGCTCAAATAGTTAATAAGAGATTGTGTGTAAGAATAAATATAAGGGGTAGAGGGTAGGTGAGATACAAATAAATGGAAGGTTAGGTAAGAGAGGACTGGTTGCTGGTAGGCATCAGATGCGATCCATCCAACTATATGTGAATTGGACACTTTCATCATTACATAAATAATGCTGAAAATAATCTACATTTAAGTACATTCACTTTTTTAAAATACTTATTTGTAAATTTTTACTAATGCTAGGTTTAGAATTATTTAATTGATTTAGTTATCTCTTCAGACATTACTGTGGAAAAGGCAGTTTTACTGTGTTAGTCTCGAAAATCAAGGTCGCACTTAGCTAGAGTTTCAACGTAGATTTAGTTGAAAAATAATTTTTAAAAGTTGAAGTTGTTCTGGACATACATTTTATGTGATGAAAAAATTAAAGTTTTGTGAGTGAAAAAAAAAGGGAGAACTACACATAAGTATAATTCACACACATATATTGTAATTAGGTGGCCTATGTTCAATTTTGCAAAATTATAGCCTTAAAATAATACGTTAAAATTCAACATCAAACTCCAAATAGGGTTTGAAAATCACTATTCAATCTAAAAAGTGTTCAAGCTTCTTATCTAATCTCAGAATCAGTAATTGTGACTCAAATATTAGTTTAACAATTCAAATTCATTTGGATGGTGAGAATTAGATTTTTAAGGTAATCCACTGTTGTTGAACAAGCTTAAATACGTGAGTTTAAATTTCAAATCCGATTTTATGTGAAATTTATAGTGGGTGTTGTTTTGACTTGTTAGAAATAGTATAAGAAGGTTGTATATAAAATTTGAAGTAATTTAATGTAGATTTGGACTAGTTTTGAATAAGAATTACAACTGAAAATCATGGAAAAATTCGTTTACGGACGCTTATATAAAGATGTATAAAGTGTATAAGAGGTATTTATACACATATATACAATATTATACAATATTATACACTATTATACAAAAACTCACCTCATCTTCTTCCTCGGGCCTCTTCTGAAATTTAACTCAAATGTAGCTCAAATATATTGCAAATCACTTCATATTTAAGTTTTGAATTCCTTGTTTTCAACTAATTGGGACAAAACCCAATCCAAATAACTAACAAGCTCTAAAGACCTAAATCTCTCTTTTTTTTTAACTCAAAGATTAAAGAAGATAAATTAAAAATCTAAATCGTGAAGAGTCTCAAAAGCCACGAGGCTGCAGAACAAAAATTGTCTTAGTTTTTGCCGTAAGTTTTTCTAGTCGTAGCATCAAATGAAATGGAGAACTTGACCAACTAAATTTAACTGCATAGCTTTTAAAAGCAGCGCCTGATTTTAAAATAGTGGTTGTCAGTTAATACTTTTAATAGTTTTTTCAAAATATGTACAATACGGACTAGATCGGGTAAAACTAAAAAATATGGGGCATTTTTTATTGTAATATGAAGTCAGGTGTATTTTCTAGTAATTCTTTCAAAAAATTTCATCCTTTAGGGAACTTGAAATAAATTTCAAAGTTTTTTAAAAAATTGATCATTTTCCATGATCAAATAATATTTTTATTTTATGTAAAAAAAAAGGCAGCCAATATCTATGGTCAAATGAGAGCTTAAATTTTGTCATATTTGCTTTTGGAGGATGTTTGTGGGTTTAATTTTTGGAGTAATTATTTGGAAAAAGTGTTTAAAGTGTTATGAAATATTATAATGGATGTCTATAACTTCTAAAGAAGTTACTCCCACTATATTTTTTATTAACCTCACACTACTTCTTACCATTATGATTGTAACTCTCACACCTCCATAACCTCCTCCATGATCTTTCCCATGATCCCAATAGTTAATACCATGTTCATGGCATCCCTATATCATCCTATAAATAGAGGGTTTGGGCATCACATTGTACATACTTGAATACATGGAAGAAATAAGAATCTCTCCTCTCCATCTCCCTACATTCTTATCTATTTTCTTATTTTATGTTATTGCTTTGAGCTTAGTTTCTTAACACGTTATCTTCACGAAGCTCTAACCAGGTGAGAAGATAACTTATTTGATGATGGAATTATAAATGACCGACATTCTTGAATCAATTTGGTTAAGCCTGTGAAAATCTCGGCATCTCGTATGCCATGTCAATGTTGTGTTTGCTTTTGTTATACGGGAAGTATCATTTTTCAGTTGCCATGAATTCTGCAATTAACTTACGTTAATATTTTAAGATTTTGTTTAATTTGTGTTACTTAACAATTTAGTTTCATTTGTGCAGATGTATACATATAGAGTACCTGTTTTCGAGTGACAAACAATAGCATATTACGATTCCTTGACATCATCTCCCATATGTACTGCTCCGACAGTTTGCAAGCCAAGATTATGGAACTGTTAACTATTGAGAAGGTTTCTAATTAATATTAAAAAATAATAAGAATTTAATGTTGTGATCAAAATAAATTTTGTATAACTAAGATAGTTTTATTTCCTTTACATTTGATCATGTGGTTGTTCGTGAAAAAGATCAATGTGAACTTTAATTAAAGTTCGGGCAAAAATAACTGATTATTAGAAAGTATTATATCATGAAAGGCTCAAGGGTGAATTCACTTAGACTTATTATGCCATGTATAAGGGTAAGACGTCGAGTTTGAGTCCTGGTGCACTATGAAGATAAGAGTTAGATTTGAGTCCCAACTCATTCTGACCTAACATGCCTTTATATGAGTAAGTCATTGGGCTTGAGTCCGAATGCACCATATTGATGATATAATGATGACTAAAGAAAAATAATGTATTTTTTTATAAAAAAGCATGAAGTTTGTCCCACTTGATTTGCTCCATTCTTAAAGTAAATATGATAACGGTGCATAATAAGTCTAAATAAAATGGTTGACCAATGAACGTGGTCGTGCCAAAGATCAAATAATAAAAATCATCATTATGGGGGAACAATAAGGGTTCTCAAAATGATCCTTCAAAGGTGAATGAATATGTATCAATGTGGTCTGTTAATACGAGACACGTTCACATGTTTATAGTCCATTCATTGAAAATGTGACTTGTGATTAGCATTGTAAATGCAGGCTCATTCCTGAAAGTAAATATTGATATATATATATATATATATATATATATATNAGAAAATTATATCATAATAATTGTCATGATCAAAATCGTCATACGCAAAATCATTTATTGATTTAATTTTGCCTTTAATAAATTTTAATAAGATATGACAAAAATTTTGGAGTACCCCCGGCCAATGACATATTCATGTAACCATACAGTAATATTCATTATCTTTCTTTCTCTCAAACCTCCCGTAGAGGTGAGTTGTAATATGTGTTTAACCATGCATAAATAAATTATTATGCATTATTTTATATATATATATATATATATATAAAATAATGCATAATAATTTATTTATGCATGGTTAAACACATATTACAACTCACCTCTACGGGAGGTTTGAGAGAAAGAAAGATAATGAATATTACTGTATGGTTACATGAATATGTCATTGGCCGGGGGTACTCCAAAATTTTTGTCATATCTTATTAAAATTTATTAAAGGCAAAATTAAATCAATAAATGATTTTGCGTATGACGATTTTGATCATGACAATTATTATGATATAATTTTCTCCGTGAAGAAGATATTCACCATTTGGATGGTGTGATAAAAGATCTTGTAGTACAAAATTAATTAAGAGCTCCGGAAGAGCGAATCTGTTACTACCCGGATTAATGAAATTGTTCTTGATATTTATAATGTAGCAAGTCTCAAAAGAAACTCTTTGAGTTTCAAATATAATAGCCAAATTGGTTGGCATTTGAGACTATAAATGAAAGGAATATTGAATATCTTCATATTACTATAATCATACCGGATAAATATGAAAGGTTACCCAACTTTTCTTCTAGTTGTACTGCATGTGTATAAGCATGATGATGAAATCACATTCCACAAGTAAACTAGAGGTTTACTGAAACAAATATCAGTTGGCATGAACGGTTGGCCATCCCGGTTCAATTATGATGCAAAAATTAATTGAGAATTCACATTGGCATATTTCGAAGATATAGAAGATTTTTCAAGAATTCTCTTGTGTTGCTAATTCTCATGATATACCACTTAAGGTTGGGATTGAATCCCTTAATTTTTGGAACAAATAAAAGGTGATATATATGGGCCCAGTCACCTTCCATGTGGACTGTTTATTATCATATGATTTTAATAGATGCATCTATTGTATGGCTACATGTGCGTTTATTATCAACTAGTAGTTTGGATTTTGCAAAGTTGATTGTTCAAATTATTAGAGCGCATTTCCAGAATATAAATTATGATGATTTATCTTGATAATGCCGGTTAAATCCAAGTTGATTTAGCAGAAATGAAATGCCTCCAATTATAGCTAAAACATTGGTTATGAGAACAAAACTGCCAAATAAAAATTTGGTATGAAGTGTATTATTTAATATACAATAACACTTGTACGCATCTAGCCAAAGAGTTATGATAAATTCTCCCTATTTTAATTGGTTCAGGGTCAGGAACCAATAATTTCATCTAGAAATATGGATGTGCTATATGATTTAATCGTTCCAACACAATGCACAATGATGGGTCCCCAAAGAAAGTTGGGGATATGTGTTGGTGATCCCAGTATTAGGAGGAGAAATTTGGCAGCTCAAAAATGATACGTGGAATGAATTATTATGAGTACATCTAAATACTCTGTAGAAGAAAATGTGAACTTGAAGTTCAAGTGATAATTCATTTGCAAAATATTGCCGGGCGTATTTACTGACCCAAAGATAAATGTTATATTTCAGCTGCTAATGCTCCAAATAGAATAAAGTCCATGATGGACATAGTCTATGGAACACATGAAGCGTAATAGACAAATCGGTTCCAAAGATAAAACTCCTTGAAGAAGGAGAGGAGCAAATGATAAAGTTGGTCATACTAATGAGGCAAGTGCTCTATAAGAGCACCATGACATAACACTTTATAAGACCTCATGGAAGAGGCTCGGGTACCTGAAAATAATGAGATCTCGATAAGTTATATTTTTATTGTGTGATGATGGAACCGATGTAAATGATCATAAATGATATTGTTGATATAATATAGCGCTCAATATTATTAATATTGACGAGGCTCAAATCTGTCATGAATTTGGACAGATAAATGATTGTTCAATGAAAAATACGCAATCAAGATTGACTTTACTTGGAAAACGTGAAGTTTTGGACTGATAGTCCCAACACCTGAAAATATAAAGCCAGTGGGGTGACACAAGATTTTACGTAAATGTCCTGGCATTGATTATATGGAAACATGTTCCATTGTGGTTGTCACGACCCGCATCCGGTTTGTGATGGCGCCTGTCGTGAAACCAGGCTAGCCAACCGTTACAACAATACTCAATTCATTTGCTAGAGAAATTTACTCATTTTTGGCTCAACTCATAGAAATACGGAAATTTTTAATCAGTTAAAGCAGTCTAACAGAAGAAGTAAGCTCCAACAATCAATCTAGGATCTGGAGTCACGCAGTCATGAGCTACTAACATCAATACAACTGAGAAATAATACTGAAGTTTTAAGTTTCCAATTTCTAATACAGGAGGAAAAATAAGGAAAAGAGGGACGGGACAGCGAACGCCAGCTGCTACCTCGTCGGCTCTGAGAGATAAGCTGCTATCACCGATCCGCGCCAAATCTCGGTGCACCTGGATCTGCACACACAGTGTGCAGGTAAGTAACGAAAACAACCTACGGTCTGAGGAGGTAGTGACGAACTCAACCTCCGTAAATAACAATTCGAATAATGAATATTTCAGAAATTAACCGAGAATATCAGTGACAATCATGTTATGTAAATGACTCTAAAACTTAGTCAAAATCCGTGAATAACAAATAAATGCCATGTATGTAACATGCAACTCTCACAGGTGGTCCTCTCGGTACACATAATTGGCCATTGGCCCAGGGAAATCCATCCCGTAACATGTACGACGTGGTGACTCAGTCACTAAGTACCGAGGGAGCAGGCCAATTCAGCCTTTCGGAGAAATCCATCTCCGGGATATCATACTCATCCATAATCTGTACCAGGGAAATCCATCCCTCCATATCTCATAAACAGTATCTGTGCCAGGGAAATCCATCCCTCTATATCTCATATATCGGATAAATCCATGTCCAGGGAAATCCATCCCTCAATATCTCATATCTCGGATAAATCCATGTCCAGGGAAATCTATCCCTCAATAACTGTGTGCTCACTGGGGGTGTAAAGACTCCGGAGGGGCCGCCAAGGATATGGCCCAAGCGCTATATATATATCAAGCCCACGAAGGGTATATCATCTCAACATTTGGCTCTAGGCCCATACTCAGTCAGAATTACCAGTCTCCTCACAACACTCTCATTATGTAAACAGCCCAAACAATGGCAATGCATGATAAATAAATGATTTCTGAGACTGAAATACGAATACATGTATAATAACAGGACTGAGTATGCACAAGTAAAGTTCGCAATAGAAACAACAGTAACGGACCCTTTCCGGTCTCCACATATAGACATGAAGTCTTATCATTTATACTTGTTATGTTTCTTTTAGTTTCTACGCATTAATAGCCTTCACAGTACCGATATCATGGTGGAACAACAGTTAAACCGTGCCTGGGGATAAGCCGGGCCACAACAAATCAACCAACACTCATATGCCCGTCACTTGGCGAGTGTATCATAGTAACTATCATCAATTAGCATGTACATTGGGGTTTTGAACCCCTCAGTTCCAAGGTTGAAGCCGTTACTTACCTCGAAACCGGCTCAACTCTACTCCGCCGGGCCCTTTCCTCGAGAATCGGCCTCCAAATGCTCCAGATCTATTAATAATCAATTACATAGTGTCACAATGTGCTAAGGAGCAATCCCCAAATCAAAATTTAGCAAAAATACCAAAAATCCCGAATTCGGTCAAAACCCGGCCCTCGGGCCCACGTCTCGAAAGTCAGAAATTTTCACAACACTAGGTTCCTTGTCCTTTCCCGAGTCTNAGGCCCTCGGGCCCACGTCTTGAAAGTCGAAAATTTTCACAACACTAGTTTCCTTGTCCTTTCCCGAGTCTAACCATACCAAGAACACGAAAATCGGACCTCAAATGGTCCTCCAATTCCACCATTCTTCTTCTCTTAAACCCAAACCCTAACCACCATTTTTTTACTGTTTTTACCAAAGATTTCAACCAAAAATTGTTCTTAATGCACAATATAACGAGTTTTGAGTCCAAGAAACTTACCTCCTTGAAGAAACAACGAAATCCCTCTTCAAACCCCTTCAAAACCTCCAACCCGTGTGTAAAAATGGTGAAAGAAGACTAATTTCGCGAAGGCTGCCTTTTATAGTTTTGCCCAGGCATTTCCGCAACAACGGTGTTTTTCTCGCACCTGCGACTCTGCAGGTGCGACCATTCAACCGCACCTGCGAAACCTACTAAAGTTGCCTAGCTTCCGCACCCCCGATACTTTTCCCGCGCCTGCGACATCGCAAGTGCGGACATCCATCCGCCCTTGCGACCTCCTTCGCACCTGCGGCCTCTTTATCGCAACAGCGGTCCCGCAGGGGAGACATATTGACCGCACCAGCGGTCCTTCACTTAACACCCAGAGTCCGCGCCTGCGACCCCATCTCCCGCACATGTGATGTGCCGGAGAATTTCGGCACATTTAATATCATAGTGCTTAAATTATGGCTCGTTTCAAGAGCATTTACTCTTTTTAATTATAGAATTTTGGTATTTTGCATTACACAAGGTGTAAACACTCAAGACCATGCAAAAGAGAGTTAAAGAAGAGAAAAGAGGAGGAAAATGGTCAAATGCGATCGCATATGCAATATGCGAATCGCATTTTAAGCATAGGGATCGCATACCGCAACAGAAAGTTGAGTCAAATTTAAGGAGTGAAATGCGGTCAAATATGCGACCGCATATCCCAAATGCGAATCGCATTTCAATCGCATCTCCATCTGATGCCTGAAGCCACACTGCAAATGCGACGCATGAATGCGATCGCATATCACCAATGCGGACCGCATCTCTCAAATGCGATGAACCTCTGGGACCTAGGGTTTTGATATGCGATGAAGAAAGTGAAGATGCGAATCGCATCCCTGTTATGCGACAGGAATGCGATCGCATATCAGCCCGACAGGGGTGTTTTTGTCTGTTTTTCACCCGAATTTCCTGCCCGCTATAAAAGGATTTATCTTGGCATCTCTTTGGGATATAGATAGAGATACATAGATATATAGATATATAGATCTTTGGACATATCTTCAGCCTTGAAAATATATTTT
>ML284932.1:1496-27182 GCA_005239495.1 Nicotiana undulata
GTAGCTAATGGACAAGCAGAATCCACGAACAAAATCATCATCAATAATATAAAGAAACGGTTAGACAGAGCCAAAGGCAATTGGCCCGACGAATTACCAGCGGTACTATGGGCATACAGGACTACATCAAAAACAGCTACGGGAGAAAGTCCGTTCGCACTTGTCTATGGCTCTGAAGCATTAATACATGTGGAAATCGGCGAACCAAGTCTTAGAGTAACGACAGCTAAGGAACAAACGAATGAGGTCGAACTTCAAACTAATCTAGACCTACTCTAATCACGAAGAGATGCGTCCTTAATACGGATGGTAGCTCAAAAACAAATCATAGAACGATACTACAACCGCAAAACTAACGTCAGGTATTTCAAAATTGGAGACTTTTGTATTAAAAAAGCCGTCCAATCAACAAAGGAAGCTGGAACTGGTAAACTAAATCCTAATTGGGAAGGTCCCTATAAGATCCGAGGAATAGCAGGAAAAGGTGTGTACGAGTTAGAAGCCATGGACGGCAGGATTTTACCAACAAATTGGAACGTCATTCACCTGAAGAAATACTACTTCTGAGCAAAAGAAGTACCCACAGTAAGGTATCACATGTTAAAATTTTATCTTCAAATATCTAAAGTTTTACTAACTTTTTTAGATGATAGGCAAAAAGCTAACCCATCACCAGATGATGACATTAAACCTGCAAAGACGCGCGGAAAAACATAATTCCCAGTCTAGGGTTATATTTTCTGATGGATATAGGTTAAGCAGTCATCATCTAAAAAGAGATATACCTTCGAGTCCGGAATATTTCTTTTTTTCAGGGAAAGGACCACAAGGAAGGAATAATCAAGTGCTTCATATCTCATTCTTCTATGCTCAAGCACTTGGGGGACTATATAATAAGGAAGGCCAAAAAGAAGCAAAGACTACCAAAAGTCAGAATGCTCAAGCAAAAGTCAGAATGCTCAAGCCTAAAAAACCATTCGCCCAACAAGTCAAGTGACACGAACAAAAGAATTGAAAACTCCGGCACAAGAATTGCGAAGCCTACTATGAAAACCCTCGAACCATGTTCAGGTTAGAAAACAAAATGATAGCTACGAAGAAGAAATGTACATCCCTTATACAAAAAACTGTTATATTTAAAAATAGTTAGGGACAAAAGATCATCATCATTGTACTTAGCCAAAACTGTTATAATCAAAACAGTTACGAAATCTTTGTACTCAAGTAGCAAAACTGTTATTCAAAACAGTTACGGATGAAAGATCAAAACCCTTGTATATATTCTCAAAACTGTTATCAAATAAAACAGTTACGGATTACAATACATTTCTCTCGTACTTACAACTGTTGCAAATAAAACAGTCACGGGAAAAACCCAGTACTTACGAAAACTGTTACTAATGAAAAACAGTTACTTTCTTGTATTAACTCGAAAAAACTGTTATCTACTTAAAAAAGTTATGAAATACAAGTGATTACCAAATCTGTTAAAACAAAACAGTTGCAACATGAGTTTTAGATGACAAACATAATACATGAAAAATGTTGTGAAAGTTCAAATAAAAACCTCTCACAAAAACATTCTTAAACATGTGAAAAATCCCTATCACTCTATTGCATTATCAATGAAGTTGAGACGTCTTCTTCATTAAAACATTAAAAGGGCCCTAATTCGTAGACAAAGCCTCCTATAAACAGAGGCTAAAAAACTTAAACCCATCATAAAAGGGTTCAAAGTAAAACACGCATCTTTATGCAAAAGAAAGCTAAGAGGTGCGAACAAAAACCTTGCAAAAAGCAAAAGACTTGAGTAAAAGAGTTAAGGCTCGGAATTCATAAAAGTCTCAAAAAGAAATAAAAAAGAAAGCAGTCATTGATATAAAAGCGGCTAAATAAACTAAGTACAAAACTAAGTACTTAGCCGCATAATATGTACATTCTTTTAAATGCCCCTAAGTTGTCAGTTGGGGACTTTAGAAACTTCAAACTTACTCCTGATGGAGCTGGGAGCAATTACACCAATCCAATTTAAAAAAAAGTAAAAAAAAAAATAGAGCAATGACTAGAGTTTTCATTCTTGAGGAGAAGGAGGAGAGCTGCTTTCTTCTTCTGGAGAGTTGTTTGCTGCTTCATCAACAGGAGAAAGGTTAAGACCTTGCTGAGTCTTATCTATGGCTTATTTAGATTTTGCAATCTCAGCATCAAGATCGAAGCCTGCTTGACTCATCTCCATTAGTGTGTCATGACGAGCATTCATATATGCCCAACTCACTTCAACAGTTGTTGACTCTTCAAGCTCATTGTAATCTCTCGACCACACCTGAAGTTCAGTCTTCAAGCTGTCATTTTCAGCTTCAGCAGCTTCGAGGGCGACCTTCAAAGGTGCAACTGACTCTTCCAGATTCTGGGTCTTCGCCAAAGCTTCACGAAGGTCTTCTTGGACTTGAGAAAGATTACGCACAGGTTCTCCAGAGTATTCTTCTTTTTGTTCCAGCAAGTCCTTCAAATACCAGACCTCTTCCATGGCTTTTGACAGTTGCTCCACAAAAGAAGATTCAAGAACATCTTTATCCTTGCTAGCTTGGCTGGAAGAAGCCTTCTCCACCGCTAACTCTCCTTTGACAACTTTCAGCTGCTCCTTTAAGGAATTATGCACCACCTCATTAGCCCAAGTGAGAGATGCGTGGCTGTCAAGTTTAGCTCTTTCCTCAGGGCTAATTAAGGGCTTGAGCCACATTTCCGGCTCACCGGTGCTAATTTTCTTAAAGAGGCTGCCACCAGCTGGAACCTCAATCAAGACCCTTCTCATCCCCCTGCTGGGAGACCCTTCTTCTATAATAGAAGGCATGGAAGCAGGGACTGAAAGGGCAGCAGAAGAGACAGAAGGGCCGGGAGCCAAAAGAGTCGCAGGCACTTCAGTAGAGACGGAAAGAGGAGAAACAGAAGAGGTAATAGGAATTGAAGAAGAGACAACGGCAGCAACTTGGGGAGCAGAGATATCACCAAAATGCGGGTAGATGGTAGCTAGAAGAACATCATCAGGGTCCATTTCAAACCCTTCCTGAAATAAACGCTCTGCGGGATCTCGAGATGGAGATTGAGACGGTCTCGAGAAGAAAAAGACCTGATGGCCAACATGGAGGAAAGAGGCGCGGGAGTAGACTCGTCGTCCAAAATTACCCGCCTTCTTCTCACTCGGTGCACTAATGCAACCTCTTCTTCACCCTCATATTCCCCTCCAGAGCGGCAATCCAGGGCTTTCCTTTTCGAAGCACTCGTCAGAATACTCTGAGCACGGGACAAAGACATCCTTGGAAGTGAGGAAGATGCCCCACGGGTAGAAAACCCTATCAGAAAAAAGAAAAGAGTTAATAATAAAAAAACTCAGGCAAAGAAAAAAGTGAGAAAAACTCTACTTACCATGGGTCTTAAGAATCCACTGGTACTTTGCCGAAAAGTACTTCCAAGATCTTTCCTCGGCAGGAGCAGCAGTCAACATTCTTTCTACCCAACCACTGATGTCGGAGACATTCTCGACAACACTCATAGTTGTTGTGAATAAGAGGAAAACAGATACGGTGTTATAAACACCAAGTAAATTTTATTACAAGTAAAACAGGTGCGAATCAAAGTACTTACGTGCACGATTCCACTTCTCAGGGAAGGGAATATTATTCTCACCCACTAAAACAGCAGTGGGAACAGCCACGTACCTAAGGTACCAACCTCTGTCTTTATCATCACCAGGGGTTACTAGAACCCTTTTGCTCCAGGAAACTAAAGTAAAAAACCCTTGGCGGAATAAAGCGAGAGAATATAAATGCAGCAGATGATGAAGTGTAAAAGGAACGGAAACCTTTGAAGCCAGGACTCTCAAACATGCAACAGCACGCCATATTAGGGGACCAACTTGTCCTAAGCAAATATTAAAAAAGCGACAAAACTCTATGATCACAGGATCAACAGGAGGCTGAAATCCTAACGTGAAAGGATAAGTGAAGACGTAAGAAAAACCCGTTTTAAAGGATGTAATCCTTTGAGTACTACTTGGCACAAGGACAGGAACATTAGACTCCCAAAAACACTCCCTACGAACAACGGGAATATGACCAACAGTAATGATAGTAGTGTATTTCTCAATACTATCCGGAGAATGAGCTTGTTCGGTAACGGGAGAATTTACTTCTGGAAAGGTTATCTCAGAAGGGATGATTTCATCAACTCTAGGTTCATGAAATTCATCTCTACTCCTGGAAAAAGAATGAGAAGATCTACCTCTCAGAGAAAACAACGCCCTAGCAGGAGAAGGAGAAGAAGAACCTCTAACGGAGGTACGTCCTAGGCTCCTTAATCGGCCACCTCTTCGAATCCTCGTCGGAGAAGAAGAAGAAGCCAGAGCCTCAACATCAATAACCTTTTCAGGTTGGCCTAAGGAAGACATATTTATAAAGTCCAGGAAGAAATTCTTTCACAAAGAGAAGGTTGAGCTGTAGAAGTTTTTTCGTGCTAAGGAAGAAGACTATTTATACTTAATGGCAATCGTCAAAGCTTGGAAAGGTAATGATGGAAAGTCATAATCAAAAGTGTCACTTCGAGACTGATGCAGCCGCAAAAAATCCCTAAAAGGCACCGGGTCGTTTCAGAACCAATCAGAAACGAACACGTGGAAGAAGCATTAAATGGAAGTATTGTGGGATGCATGTGTCCATAAAAGAATACAAAGTTTCGAGGTAAAGCGGCGGCAAAATATTCCCGCCATAAATGAACATCCACTTACCAAGTATTATACGCTCAATACATGGCAAGTGGGGGGACTATCTGTATTGGTAAAAAATATATAGCCTTACACATGTACAGATTTTGGATGACTCAGTCAGCCAGGTGGACCAATCAAAATATCACACGCGGACACGGGATAAAGAGGTACGGTCGATACAAGGAATTAGCCACGGAAGATCACCAAAGAAGAAAAGGCACGATCACGACGAATCCGGACGCAATAACAGGCCGATTCGAAGATCAGCAATTAATGTCTCGTACGTTATGCAACTCCTAAAATAACAGTTACTATTCATCTTTGTAACGCCTCATAAATGCAATAATTAAGCATTCAATAGGCTTCATGACAGAAATACAAACGTTGTACTAGGAGACCATCCCTATAAAAGGAATGTTAATGTAACAAACAAGATCATCTGATTTTGGAGGAAATAAAGGCTTCTTTTATTCTTTCGCTCTCAATTATCGATATTTACTTTCTATTTGGTTGATTTGATTATCAGTAACCCGAGTTTTTCTTAAATTAATCTTTAGTCAAAAGAATTCATTTTTTTGGTTAAACACATATACCCACAAAATAGCAAACACCATAATACACACAAGGAGACATAAATCTCATCCAATTTGAAATACAAAAATGCATTTTTTTTCCAGGAGATCACATCATAAAAAGCAAAAGCAAGAGTATGTGATTAGATTTCATATATCCAATAATGGTTGTATTAATGCAAGTACATGTAGCAATTTCAATGTGGAGAGAAATTAAAACAAAGATTTGATTAGGGTAAGATGTTCACCTTTTATCGCAGTAAAAGATCAAAGCTTTTGGTTCGTAATGTGTAGGGAGCCAATTACTAATGTGAATAGTTTTTTCCCTCTAGAAGAAAAAATTTCATCTGAAATACCTCCATAGTCATTATAAACCTGGAGGAAAATCTAATGTATGTAAGAGAAAATACAATGACAGAACCCATGATTAAAACCATAACAACTGCAGTATAGCAAAAAACAAAATATAGATTAAAAAAAATTATTAAAAGGGGGAAAATTAAAGTTACTAAATACCTTTTCCCTATGGAAGAAGGATTATCATAAATTGGTAGAAATAGAATTTTATAACAGCCTCCCTTCCATTCCCGCCACTCTGTAGTCTATACTCTATCATTTTTATCGTTGGCACTGCGTCCAAAACTCAAAATTCAGACTCAAAACGTATGTCTTTTAAATTTGCTTTGAGGGGGAAAAAAGGAAGAACATGTGGGAACTTACCGATTTGCAAAAGGACAATTGAATGAAGTTACAATCCCATATTTGGTAGTTCACCCTATGATGATCATGACATGTTGGATGAAGTTTAATTTGAGTAAGAGCCACGTTCGGTGACGACGAGGTTTGAAAGGACTAAATCAGATTTGGGTATTCCTTTTCTGGATTGTAATAGTGTGAACATGTGCAATTATGTACAAAATTAATGATTTGACTTTTAGAATTTTTAAATATCTATTAAAATTAGAAAAGAGAGAAAAAGCTAAAAATGTGAGGTAAAAGATAAATAATTATTCTAGCCTAAAATAATGCCACATAATCTCTCTTAGGTCTTTCAATTATATATATATATATATATATATATATATATGAAAGACCTAAGAGAGATTATGTGGCATTATTTTAGGCTAGAATAATTATTTATCTTTTACCTCACATTTTTAGCTTTTTCTCTCTTTTCTAATTTTAATAGATATTTAAAAATTCTAAAAGTCAAATCATTAATTTTGTACATAATTGCACATGTTCACACTATTACAATCCAGAAAAGGAATACCCAAATCTGATTTAGTCCTTTCAAACCTCGTCGTCACCGAACGTGGCTCTTACTCAAATTAAACTTCATCCAACATGTCATGATCATCATAGGGTGAACTACCAAATATGGGATTGTAACTTCATTCAATTGTCCTTTTGCAAATCGGTAAGTTCCCACATGTTCTTCCTTTTTTCCCCCTCAAAGCAAATTTAAAAGACATACGTTTTGANTTATGTTCGATTTAAATAAACTACATATGATGTCAAGAGCTATTTTATAAACCGATAATGATGGTATAATTCCTATCTGGGTTTTGTTTAGCCTTTTGAATCCACTTTTTGCATAATCAAGGGAAAAAAGAACAGAAGAAATGAAAAAAGAATAATGAAAACCTACGTTTTTCCGTTATTTTGCGCATGTACCCTATTTTAATAAATATAAAACTTTAAAAAATAATATAAAGAAATTATTAAAATTTGTGTTATAGGTATAAAATTAAATTAACAAAAGTGTAAGTTTCTAAAAATTATTGATCCTAATTAGCTAATTTTAAACTAAAGAAGTGTTACACCCCATAAATTTAACAACCTTGATACCATTATATATACATTTGATATGGTATTTTGAGTGGAACATTTTTGTAAAGGAAAAAAAAGGTTTGAAAAATATGATTTTATATAATTATTAATATTACTATCTTCGAATATGTTTTAAATATACACATAATATGAGAAAAGTTTATGAGATTTTCTTTATTGTAAAGATATGAATTTATCTTTTCACCAGAAAAGAAGGTTATCTTTTTACCATTTTAAGAATTAAGCGTAGGAAAATTTGTACTCTTTATATGAGATTAGAAAAATTAGAAGTTGAGAATATATATATATTTTTACATGGATATTTTAACTAAATAATAGTGTATGTATTTATTTTATATAGTATCACATGACCACGATAGTAGGGTACGTAAAGTGTATTAAAAGTGAGTAATATTTTAAGTAATTCAAGAATTCTTAATTATGTGGGTAACTGATTAATTATTGGGTACGTAAAGTGTATTAAAAGTGAGTAATTATGTTGGATAAGACTAACCCTCCCACGAGGACCCCCCCCCCCCCCCCCATTTCCATGAATGACTCTTAATCTATATCTATACTATATTAAAAGCACGAAAACCCGTAGCGAAATGTCATTCGTCTTTTTTATCTTTCAAAAATAGAGTTCACACTAGATAAAATAGTTATTTAACTATTCTTTTAATATGTAAGATTTTAAAATTAACTAAAATTTGAGTTATTAAAGTTTTCATTATTAGAAGTTGGTCATATACCAGATTTGTAAAAGGAAAAAAATTTAACACGTTAGTTTTCTTTATTGCGGTAAGTTTTCCTATTAGGAACTTTGGAGCACTTTGAGCTCGTTTTGGGTTTAGGAGGTTTTTGTTTGTTATTAAATTTAAACCAATTAATTGTTTATAAATATTTTAGTTAAAGCTTTCAACCACTTTCAACTCAAATTATCATTTTTGGTTTAGAATTCATAATTAATGTAACAATGTCGTTGGATGAAAAAAAAAGAATCTTATTTAGAATTAGGAGTTGAATACTTTTATAAAAGAGCGAGCATTTATTATTTTTTTCATAAACTTTTAATAATGTCATTATTTGTGAAGCTGAACTTAATTTGAGATAAATTTTCTAACCTTTAATTTTTTTTCTTGGAGCTATATAATAACATACATATGTTTATTTTTTATAGACAAATGTGAATTAAAAAATTATCAATTGTGATTTTTGTTTATCATATCTCAAATACTATTATCAGTTAAAGGTTGACATACAATAAATTTTGTGGAGATTGTTAGAGTAATTTCTTTCTGTAACAGAAAATTGATTAGGCATTTTAACTCTCAATTAAAATATTTTAATATTAATTGTGTTAATAAAAGAATAAATATTGACAATTGACGTCCTTACATCTAGCCAGATTTCTGACAATTTCCTCTATTTAGGCAAATAATTTTTATTATCTCATGAAAAATGATTATTCCCGTTTGGACTATTTACTGTTCGTTATCATAAATATTTCACGGAATATTAATTTTAAGGTGTGGTGCAAGATTTTTCTGTCTCACTTATAATATAAATTTTACTAATTAATATAATTATCTTGCATAAAAATTGTTTTTTATAATATTGTGTTTTGAAAGTTATATCTCATTTATTGAATTTAGACATTTATAGATAAACTACTCGTGCAAAAATGTGTGTATATCGTACTGTTAGGAAATTATAATTTTCTATTATGCTCGATCCTTATTTTTAGTTCAAATTTTTCTTTTGAATCAAATTTGATATTAATATGTAAATCTGTATATAAATTTTTGTTAGGTATTATAAAAATAATCTGTAAATAAATTGCACTTACATATTGTGATGACCCGAAAGGTCATCCTGTGTAAATTTAATTAAAACTGTGTTCCGAGGCCTTGAAAGCCTCCGTCTATCTCACCTCGATGTGCGTGCACAGCCCGGGCGCGTAGCCGGGAAGCCTTTATGTGGAAATTTGATAAAAAATTAAATTTATGATAATTAATTGAATAAAGTTGACTTTGGTCAACATTTTTGGTAAACGGACCCGGACCCGTGATTTGAAGGTCCCGGAGTATGGGACTTGGTCGTATGCCCGAAATCGAATTCCGAGGTCCCAAGTCCGAAAAACAAAATTTTTAAAGAAAATTATTTTCTGAAAATTATAAAGACTCTTGAAAATGGAATTTGATACGAAACATGTGTTACCGGGTCCGTATTATGGTTCCGGAGCCCGGAACAGGTTTAATATAGTTATTATGAGTTGTCTGTAAAATTTGGTAAGAAACGGACTTGGTTTGACGTATTTCGGATCAAAAATGGAAAATTTGATAGTTTATGAAGTTTGAAGAAATTCTATAGATTTTGGAGCTTAATTCGTTGTTTTTGATGATATTTTGATGGTTTTATTACTTGAATAAGTCTGTAGGATAGTTTTGAAGTCGTGTGTATATTTGGTTTTGAGCCCCGAGGGCTCGGGTGAGTTTCGGGTAGGTGTCGGAGTGCGAAAGTGTTAAAAAATATGGTTTAAAATTTCAATTGCTGGTGTTTGATGCATTACACTATGCGATCGCATAGGCATCTCCGCGATCGCATAGCTTTAAGTAAGGGGGAGGTTAGTTTCCTCTATGCGATCGCATAGCACTGTCCGCGATCGCATAAGGGGGGCTGGGGGTAAATTATGTTGTGCAGTCACGTCCACCCCGTTTGCGATCGCATAGGGTGGGTCTGTCGAGCTCTGCGATCGCATAGACTCCCCTGCGATCGCATAGACCATTTTCGCCAGTTATTTTTAAAAGCCAAAAACAGAATACCCCATTACGGGATTTTCATATTGTTCACCATCTTCCTCTTCTCCAAACCCCATAGACGATTTCCAAGACATCCTTCCACCATAGCCACTTAGGTAAGTAATCCTAACTCTAGTTTCTTCCATTTTCTTCATCAATCACTAGATTCTAGGCCTAAAAACATGAAATTCAAGGTAGAAATTGGGGGTTTTGGGTAGAGTTAGGACTTTTGAAATTTTTGGAAATTCAACCTCGTTTTGGGGTCAGATTTCAAAATAAATTGTATATTCGGGCTCGTGGGGGAATGGGTTATCGAATTTTGGTCCGAACCTCGTGTTTGGACCAAGCGGGCCCGGGGTCAAAATATGGTATTCTTGGAAGAATGATGGAAAATGTATAATTAGGCTTTGGAATTGAATTATTGAGTCATTATTGATATTATTGAGTCGATTATGTCTAGATAATATCGTTTCGGAGTTGGATTCGAGAGGGAAAGCGATGCTAGAGGCTTGATTTGCATTCTCGGAACTGAGGTAAGTGTTAGGCTTAACTTTAGTGAGGGAATATGTGCTGAGTCGTATGTGCTACTTGTTTTATCATGTTCAATGTATAGGTGAGGTGACGAGTACCTATGCATTGTTTGTCATGCATGCCCGTGAGTCTATTTTGGTGAATTACTTGTTATTACTCCGATATTTATTGTGTTATGAAGTGGTTTCCTTTGGGAAGTTGTTTAATTGCTGAGAATACTTGCTTAAGTACTTGTGATATGATGTCATAGTTGAGGACCCAATTCATAAAGTTATGTATTCGTAAGAGGTTGGTTATAGCTGAGTCCCATGTGGGGCAACGTCATTATTTTGGTTGATATTCCCCTTGTCGGGTGGTTATGAATTGTATTTCACTCTGTTGCATTCCTTACCAAGCTGTTATGTGTTGTTGATTTCGATGAGGAAGAGTGTAAATCACGAAGGGTGATGTCGTGTATTCATTTTATTCATTGCATAGTGAGGAAGAGAGTAAAAGCACGAAGGGTGATGTCGTGCCATGATTATTATTGCTTTTATTTGTACATTGCATAGTGAGGAAGAGAGTAAAAGCACAAAGGGTGATGCCGTGCCATGATTTATATTGCTTTCTTTCATACATTGCATAGTGAGGAAGAGAGTAAAAGCACGAAGGGTGATGTCGTGCCATGATTTATATTGCTTTCATTTATACTATGCATTGTGAGAGCGAGAGTAAAAGCACGAAGGGCGATGCCGTGTACATACTTGTTTGAGTTATTAATTCTTGTTGACTTGTTTCATTCGGATTGTTGTTTGTTCAGTTATTCATCTTTGATTCTCACTTGCTACCCCCATTACTTGTCCCCGTATTACCATACTTAACTGCTTATTTCTTGTTATTTTCTCTGGTACATATTATAGAACTATACAGGTAAATTGTTGTTGTCGTGTCTATCCTCGTCACTACTTCGCGGAGGTTAGGCTCGGCACTTACTTAGTACATGGGGTCAGTTGTACTGATGCTACTCCTGCACCTCTTTATGTTGTGCAGATCACGCAGCCAGACCTAGTGGACATCGATAGAGGGAGTATCCTTCAGTCCATACAGGCAACACCGAGGAAGTTCCGCGGGCGTTCGTGGATCTAGGCGTCTTTTTCTATCTTATTGTTTCTGTCTTATTTTAGTATCATAGACAGTTGTACTCTTCATTTCAGACTTTTGTTGTAGTAATCTTAGACAGTCCGTGAGATTTTGTGACACCAATTATGGGGGATTATGTACGTAATTTTTGTGGCAATTATTATATTAATATACATAGACTCGCAGCTTCCGCATTATTATTGATCGTTTATGTTCATTGTTTCACTTTTAAATGACTTAAGTAAATAAAGTTAGTAAAATTAACTCAAATGTTGGCTTGTCTAGCGGGTTCAACATTAGACGCCATCACGGCCTGAAGGTGGAATTTTGGGTCGTGACAAGTTGGTATCAAAGCACTAGGTTGCTTAGGTCTCACAACTCACGGACAAACTTGGTAGAGTCTGAGGGATCAGTACGGAGACGTCTGTACTTATGCCCCAGAGGCTGCAAAGTTAGGAATATCTTCCCAATTCTTGTTCTCTGTCGTGCGATGTGATTCTAAATACTAATTGAGTCTCTATTCTACTCTCTCGCAGATGGCGAGGACGCGTGCTTCCCCAGGTTCCGATCAGCAGCCCGATACTCCTGTCACCGCTCCTACGAGGGGCCGAGGTCGAGGCCGAGGTCGGGGAAGGGCTCAGCCCAGAGCAACATCCCCAGTGGAGGATCCTCAGGTTGAGTTCACCGAGAAGATTCCCGCTCAGACAGTCCCAGTTGGACCAACTCAGGTCCCAGAAGGGTTCATTGCTACCCCGGTTCTTCAAGACGCTCTTGTCTGCTTAGTGGGACTTATGGTGAGCGTGGATCAGTCCGGTATTCTTCCTACTGCACCAACCGTCTCTCAGGCTGGGGGAGGGCCCCAGACTTCTGCTACTCGCACACAAGAGCAGCTAGATCCTCAGCTTCAGACTCCGGCACCTCGGACAGCCGGAGTAGCTCAGCCGGGTATTGTGGCACCGACAGTTGAGTGAGCAGCTATGTCAGCAGATGCTCTATGGAGGTTGGATAGATTCACCAAGTTATTCCATACTACTTTCACTGGTGCACCATCAGAGGATCCCCAGGATTTCTTGGACAGCTGTCATGAGGTTCTTCGGAACATGGGCATAGTGGAGTCCAATGGAGTTGACTTTGCTACATTTCGTCTATCTAGTACCGCCAAGACTTGGTGGAGAGACTATTGCTTGGCCAGACCAGCTGGGTCTGCACCTCTGACTTGGGCTCAGTTCTCCGAGTTGTTCTTGGGGAAGTTTCTTCCAGTTACTCAGCGAGAGGATCTTCAGAGGCAATTTGAGCGTCTCCAGCAGGGCTCTATGTCTGTCACTCAGTACGAGACCAGGTTCATCACTCTAGCTCGGCATGATATTATGATACTCCCCATTGATCGTGAGAGAGTGAGGAGGTTTATTGAGGGTTTGGCTCAGCCCATCAGACTTCAGATGGCCAGGGAATTAGGTACTGATATTTCATTCCAAGATGCGGCCAACGTGGCCAGGAGGATTGAGATGATTTTGTCACCGGGTGGTGGTCAGGGGGCTGACAAGAGGCCCCGTCATTTCGGTTGATTCAGTGGAGCCTCATCTGGAGGCAGAGATTCTTTTGGCAGAGGTCATCCTCCCAGACCATATCAGTCGGCACTTCAGGTATCTCACAATGCACCGCCAGCTCCTATTAGTGCACCACCAGCACCTATCAGTGCACCGCCGCTTCAGAGCTTCCAGGGTGGTTATCAGGGTCGACAGGGCCAGTTCCAGAGTTAGCAGCCACAACAGTAGAGGTCTTGTTATTCTTGTGGTGTTTCGGGGCACATTGCCAGGTATTGCCCCCGAGCTTCTGGTAGTTCTCAGTATTAGAGTTCTCGTGCCATGGTCCCAACATCAGGCGCACCCCACCCCCTCATCCAGCCAGAGGTGGAGGTCGTGGTGCTAGAGGTGGAGGTCAGACTCATAGAGGTGGAGGACAGGCCATGAGAGGTAGAGGTCAGACCGTAGTAGGTCGACCTAGAGATTCTCAGGTTGGAGGGGCTCTGCCCCGGTGCTATGCTATTCCTGCCAGGCCTGAGGCTGAGGCCTCTTACACGGTTATCACATGTACGGTTTCAGTTTGCAGTCGATATGCTTCTGTGTTATTTGATCCGGGTTCTACTTTCTCGTATGTGTATTCATATTTTGCCCCTTATTTGAGACTCAGGTTGATATTTTGCTTCTGGATATGGTGGACTTTGATGTTATATTGAGGATGGATTGGCTATCTCCCTGTCATGCTATTCTGGATTGTCATGCCAAGACAGTGACCTTAGCTTGCTAGGAGTACCTCGTTTGGAGTGGAGAGGGACTCCTAGTCATTCTTCCGGTAGAGTTATTTCTTATATGAAGGCTCGACGCATGGTCGAGAGGGGTTGTCTGGTCTATTTGGCATATGTTCGTGATTCTAGTGCCGAGGTTCTTTCTATGGAGTATGTGCCCGTGGTTCGTGAGTTTCCAGAGGTATTCCCTACTGACCTGCCAGGTATGCCACCCGACAGGGATATTGATTTTGATATTGAGGTAGCTTCGGGCACTCAGCCTATTTCTACTCCGTCGTATCGTATGGCCCCGTCAGAGCTGAAGGAATTAAAGGAGCAGTTGCAGGATTTGTTGGATGAAGGCTTCATTAGGCCTAGCGTTTCTCCTTGGGCTGCTCCAGTGTTGTTTTTCGAGAAGAAAGATGGTCAATGAGGATGTGTATTGACTACCGACAACTGAATAAGGTTACTATCAAGAATAAGTATTCTTTGCCGAGGATTGATGACCTATTTGACCAGCTTCAGGGTGCTACAGTATTTTCCAAGATAGTCTTGAGATCAGGTTACCATCAGCTGAGGATTAGGGCGTCTGATGTCCCTAAGACGACCTTTCACACTCGTTATGGGCATTATGAGTTCTTGGTGATGTCATTTGGGTTGACTAATGCCCCCGTTGATTTTATGGAGTTGATGAACCGTGTGTTCAGGCCATATTTGGACTCATTTATGATTGTGTTTAGTGACGATATCTTGATTTACTCCCATAGCCGAGAGGAGCATGAGCAGCACATTCGAGTCGTCCTCCAGACTATGAGGGATAGGCAGAGTTACGCCAAATTTTCTAAGTGTGAGTTCTGGTTGAGTTCGGTGGCATTTCTGGGCCATGTTGTGTCGACACAGGGTATTCAGGTGGATCCCAAGAAGATTTCAGCAGTCAGAGATTGGCCTAGACCTACTTCAGCTACAGAGATTCCGAGTTTCTTGGGCTTAGCTGGTTATTATCGCCGATTCATGGAGGGCTTTTCATCTATCGCAACCCCGATGACCAGGTTGACTCGGAAGGGGGCTCAGTTCAGGTGGTCGGATGAGTGTGAGGCGAGCTTTCAGAAGCTCAAGACAGCTTTGACCACGACACCGGTGTTAGTTTTTCCCACAGGTTCAGGACCGTATACCGTGTATTGTGATGCTTCACGGGTTGGGCTTGGTGCAGTATTGATGCAGGATGGCAAGGTCATAGCCTATGCTTCTCTTCAGTTGAAGGTTCATGAGAAGAACTATCCAGTCCATGATTTGGAGTTAGCAGCTATTGTTCATGCGTTGAAGATTTGGAGGCATTATCTGTACGGGGTGCCATGTGAGGTGTTCAGGAATCATAAGAGTTTGCGGTACCTGTTCAAGCAAAAAGAGTTGAATATGAGGCAGCGGAGATGGTTAAAGTTGTTGAAGGATTATGATATTACCATTCTTTATCATCCAGGGAAGGCCAATGTGGTGGCCGATGCTTTGAGACGGAAGTCAGCCAGTATGGGTAGTCTTGCTTATTTGTCAGTCGGAGAGCGACCTCTTGCTTTGGATGTTCAGGCTTTAGCCAACCGATTTGTGAGATTGGAGGTTTCTGAGACTAGCAGTGTTTTGGCCCATACTGTAGCCCGATCTTTGTTGTATGACCGTATTCGGGCCAGGCAATATGATGATCGTCATTTATGTGTTCTTAGAGATAGGGTCATGCACGGAGATGCCAAGCAGGTTACGGTTGATGATGGGGGGGGTTTTGAGGATGCAGGGTCGTATTTGTGTACCGGATGTTGATGGTATTTGTGAGTTGATACTGCATGAGGCCCACAGTTCCCGGTATTCCATTCATCCGGGAGCTGCAAATATGTACCAGAACTTGCGGCAATATTATTGGTGGCGGAGGATGAAGAAGGATATTGTAGCTTATGTAGCTCGGTGCTTGAACTGTCAGCAGGTTAAGTACGAGCACCAGAGACCCGGTGGTTTGATGCAGCAGATTCAGCTTCCCGAGTGGAAGTGGGAGCGTATCACCATGGATTTTGTAGTTGGACTTCCGCAGACGCAGAGGATGTTTGATGCGGTGTGGGTTGTTGTGGATAGGCTGACCAAGTCAGCACATTTCATTCTGGTATCAGTTTCGTATTCAGCGGAGAAGTTGACAAAGATCTATATGACAGAGATTGTTAGATTACATGGTGTGCCCATATCCATTATATTAGACCGAGGTACTCAGTTTACCTCCCATTTCTGGAGAGTATTTAAGCGAGAGTTGGGCACACAGATTGAGTTGAGCACAACATTTCATCCTCAGACCGGCGGACAGTCTGAGCGTACTATTCAGATTTTGGAGGATACATTGCGGGCTTGTGTCATTGACTTTGGTGGTTCATGGGACTAGTTCTTGCCTTTAGCTGAGTTTGCCTACAACAACAGCTATCAGTCGAGCATTCAGATGGCTCCGTATGAGGCATTGTATGGTAGGCGATGTCGGTCTCCAATCGGGTGGTTTGAGCCGGGAGAGGCTAGATTATTGGGTTCTGAGTTAGTCCAGGATGCCTTGGACAAGGTAAAGATCATTCAGGATAGACTTCGTACAGCTCAGTCCAGGCAGAAGAGTTATGCGGATTGCAGAGTTCGAGATTTGGCCTTTATGGTAGGAGACCGGGTATTTCTACGAGTGTCACCCATGAAGGGCGTGATGAGGTTCGGAAGGAAGAGCAAGTTGAGCCCTAGGTACATTGGTCCATTTGAGATTTTGGATAAGGTAGGAGAGGTGGCCTACAGACTTGCCTTGCCACCGAGTTTATCAGTCGTGCACCCGGTGTTTCATGTATCTATGCTCCGGAGGTATATTGTGGATCCATCTCATGTACTTGACTTCAGCGGTGTCCAGTTGGACAAGGATTTGACTTATGAGGAGGAGCAGGTAGCTATATTAGCACAGTAGGTTCGCCAGTTGAGATCGAAGAGTTATCCTTCGGTTCGTGTTCAATGGAGAGGTCAGCATGTTGAGGCAGCTACCTGGGAGTCCGAGTTCGATATGCGGAGCCGATATCCCCACCTTTTCCCCGATTCAGGTACCTTTCTATGTCCGTTCGAGGACGAACATTAGTTTTAAAGGTGGAGATTGTGATGACCTGAAAGGTCATCCTGTGTAAATTTAATTAAAATTGTGTTTTGAGGCCTTGAAAGCCTCCGTCTATCTCACCTCGATGTGCGTGCACCGTGCGTAGCCCGGGCGCGTAGCTGGGAAGCCTTTATGTGGAAATTTGATAAAAAGTTGAATTTATGATAATTAATTGAATAAAGTTGACTTTCGTCAACATTTTTGGTAAACGGACCCGGACTCGTGATTTGACGGTCCCGGAAGGTCCGTGGGAAAATACGGGACTTGGGCGTATGCCCGGAATCGAATTCCAAGGTCCCAAGTCCGAGAAATGAATTTTTAAAGAAAATTGTTTTTTGAAAAATATAAAGACTCTTGAAAATGGAATTTGATGCGAAACCTGTGTTACCGAGCCCGAATTATGGTTCCGGAGCCCGGAACAGGTTTAATATGGTTATTATGAGTTGTCTGTAAAATTTTGTAAGAAACGGACTTGGTTTGACGTATTTCGGATCAAAAAAGGAAAATTTGATAGTTTATGAAGTTTGAGAAAATTCTATAGATTTTGGAGCTTAATTCGTTGTTTTTGATGATATTTTGGTGGTTTTATTACTTGAATAAGTCCGTAGGATGGTTTTGAAGTCGTGTGTATATTTGGTTTTGAGCCCCGAGGGCTCGGGTGAGTTTCGGGTAGGTGTCGGAGTGCAAAAGTATTAGAAAATCTGGTGTAAAATTTCAATTGCTGGTGTCTGATGCATTACACTATGTGATCGCATAGGCATCTCCGCGATCGCATAGCTTTAAGTAAGGGGGAGGTCAATTTCCTCTATGCGATCGCATAGCACTGTCCGCGATCGCATAGGGGTATAGGTAGGTAAGTGGGATGGGGGTAAATTGTGTTGTGCGGTCGCGTCCACCCCGTTTGCAATCGCATAGGGTGGGTCTATAGAGCTCTGCGATCGCATAGGCTCCCTTGTGATCGCGTAGGTTAAATAACAAGTTCTCTATGCGATCGCAACCCCTCCTCCTCGATCGCATAGACCATTTTCGCCAGTTATTTTTAAAAGCCAAAAACAGAATACCCCATTACGGGATTTTCATATTTTCACCATCTTCCTCTTCTCCATACCCCATAGACGATTTCCAAGCCATCCTTCCACCATAACCACTTAGGTAAGTAATCCTAACTCTAATTTCTTCCATTTTCTTCATCAATCACTAGATTCTAGGCCTAATAACATAAAATTCAAGGTAGAAATTGGGGGTTTTGGGTAGAGTTAGGGCTTTTGGAATTTTTGGGAATTCAACCTCGTTTTGGGGTCGGATTTCAAAATAAATTGTATATTCGGGCTCGTGGGAGAATGGGTGATCGTATTTTGGTCCGAACCTTGTGTTTGAACCAAGCGGGCCCGGGTCGAATTTTGGTATTTTTGGAAGAATGATGGGAAATGTATAATTAGGCTTTGGGATTGAATTATTGAGTCATTATTGATATTATTGAGTCGATTATGTCTAGATACTATCGTTTCGGAGTTGGTTTCGAGAGGGAAAGCGGTGCTAGAGGCTTGATTTGCATTCTCGGAGCCGAGGTAAGTGTTTGGCCTAACTTTAGTGAGGGAATAGGTGTTGGGTCGTATGTGCTACTTGTTTTATCATGTTCAATGTATAGGTGAGGTGACGAGTACCTATGCATTGTTTGTCATGCATGCCCGTGAGTCTATTTTGGTGAATTACTTGTTATTACTCCGATATTTATTGTGTTATGAAGTGGTTTCCTTTGGGAAGTTGTTTAATTGATGAGAATACTTGCTTAAGTACTTGTGATATGATGTTTCAGTTGAGGACCCAATTCATAAAGTTATGTATTCGTAAGAGGTTGGTTATAGCTGAGTCCCTTGCCAGGCAACGTCATTATTTTGGTTGATATTCCCCTTGCTGGGTGGTTATGAATTGTATTTCACTCTGTTGCATTCCTTACCAAGTTGTTATTTATTGTTGATTTGGGTGAGGAAGAGTGTAAAGCACGAAGGGTGATGTCGTGTATTCATTTCATTCATTGCATAGTGAGGAAGAGAGTAAAAGCACAAAGGGGTGATGTCATGCCATGATTATTATTGCTTTCATCAGTACATTGCATAGTGAGGAAGAGAGTAAAAGCACGAAGGGTGATGCCGTGCCATGATTTATATTGCTTTCATTTATACTGTGCATTGTGAGAGCGAAAGTAAAAGCACGAAGGGTGATGCCGTGTACATACTTGTTTGAGTTATTAATTCTTGTTGACTTGTTTCATTCGTATTGTTGTTTATTCAGTTATTCATCTTTGGTTCTCACTTGTTACCCCCATTACTTGTCCCCGTATTACCATGCTTAACTGCTTATTTCTTGCTATTTTCTCTGGTATATATTATATAATTGTACGGGTAAATTGTTGTTGTCGTATCTAGCCTCGTCACTACTTCGCCGAGGTTAGGCTCGGCACTTACTCAGTACATGGGGTCGGTTGTACTGATGCTACACCTGTACCTCTTTAGGTTGTACAGATCACGCAGCCGGACCCAGTGGACATCGATAGAGGGAGTATCCTTCAGTCCATACAGGCGACACCGAGGTTGTTCCACGGGCGTTCGTGGATCTCGACATCATCTTCTATCTTATTGTTTCTGTCTTATCTTAGTATCATAGACAGTTGTAGTCTTCATTCCAGACTTTTGTTGTAGTAATCTTAGACAGTCCGTGAGATTTTGTGACACCAATTCTGGGGGATTATGTACGTAAAATTTGTGGCAATTATTATATTAATATACATAGACTCGCAGCTTCCGCATTATTATTGATCGTTTATGTTCATTGTTTCACTTTTAAATAACTTAAGTAAAGAAAGTTAGTAAAATTAACTCAAATGTTGGCTTGTCTAGCGGGTTCAACGTTAGACGCCATCACGGCCTGAAGGTGGGATTTCGGGTCGTAACACATATTAGGCAAACTTGAAGAAAAATGGGGTGTGTTGTCCAACTCATGTGGACTAATTACTGTTTTTCTATTGATACATAAACTAATATGTAATTTTCCTGAATGTACATTCCATTTTATGAGGTGAAAAAAATTACTTATTATGAGTTCAAGTTCATATTCAAAATTTATTTTTTATTAAATATGCACTTCTATTGATAGACGTAAAATTCGCGTGCAACACACGTATACTAAAACTAGTTAGTCATTAAAAATATGTGGCAAGATTGGGGAACTGAACAAGTCTTTTAACGTGAGTCATTGTCATTATAGAAAAAGGAAATCTTTAAATGTCTTAAAGACGTAAGAATCATATCCATTCACATTTTCTCTTTCCCCTTTTCCCCCTAATTTGTTAAGGAGATATGTTACTTTGAGGCAGAAGCTAGAACAATGTACTACTACAGTTCTATAGTTGTCGCTACTACTATTATTGCTGCCAGTATGTGTACAGTATTGTTATGATTGGCGATATTTATTTTGGCATATCAGAAAAAAAGGTTAATTTGCAGTAACTCAGAAAGCAGGTAAGACAAAATGAGATGGAAGGTGTATAGCCTTTTGTAAATCAAAGGGGAAGCTGAAGGAGATACTTGCATGATAACTTCAAAAATTGTCAATTCGTGATAAGTCATAACAAAAACTAGTAAGGGAAGTGACAGTATTGCGTGCCGTGCGTTAGAGGGATTGTTAAGAGAATCAGCTTAGGTATGTTAAGGTTAAGCCCTTCCTTTATTTTGGCATGATTCAAGTAATGATACATAAACGTAATGTTATTTTATAAGTGTTTCTACTCTTAGCAGTTAAGAATGTCTACATTATTCATTCCTGTAAAATGATATTCAAGCACGTCTAAGTATTTTTCTAGTTGCATGTTGAGGTATTTGATAAAGATGTTAATATTAATAGTATTGTGATATACGCATCTTCATTTACCACCGAACTACGACCGGTTGGGCAGTCATGCATTTACCACCGAGCTACGGCCGGTTGAGCAGTTACAAATATACCACCGAGCTACGGCCGGTTGGGCACAAATATACCACCGAGCTACGACCGGTAGGGCAGTTACGCATTTACCACCGAGTAACGGCCGGTAGGGAAGTTACGCATTTACCACCGAGCTACGGCCGGTCGGGCAGTTACACATTTACCACCGAGCTACGGTCGATCGGGCATTTACCACTGATCAGTTGGGCAACCATGCATCATACGATATGGATCATAGAAATAGTCTCAAAGAGAAGCATTATATATGTAAGTATGATAAGTATGCATATACAGTGGCACTTCAGATGTTTTGGTTGATTTTTATATGTCTTTAATTAATATTGACTTATTGTTATGTTTCAGTTCTGCTTTACATACTCGGTACATTATTCGTACTGACGTCCTTTTGTTGGGGACACTGCATTCATGCCTGCAGGTATAGATAATCAGTTTGACGAGCCCTCATAGTAGACGAGATTGGCGTTTAGCAAAGGATCGGTAAGACTCCACCTCATTCGGAGTGCAACCGAGTCTACGTGTCATCGTGTCAGAGTTATGGGTAGGCCGGTACCCTATCCCATTTGATGTCAAATAATTATAGAGGTTTTGTAGATAGTGGATCATTTTGTATAGTATGTCAGAGGCCTTGACGGCCCATATGTATTCATGTTTTAAGAAATATGGTTCAGAAAAACAGTGTTTTCCGCTTACAGTTGTACATTATGAGTTGTGGCCATGTGGGCCCATGATAGTTACAAAAGGAATGAGTCCAGCTAACTCGACCTATGTATGTTATAGTTTTGATCGAACGATCATGAGTTACAAAGTGGTTCGCTCGGACCAGCACGACACCGGGTGCCAGCCACGCCTCCCCAGGTTCGGGGCGTGACAAGAAGAAACTTTCAGAACAAAAAAAACAATTGTTCTTTTTTATGATCAATAAGAAATGTCATATGAATAATTTCCAAACATATTAGAAAAGACTAAATCATTATTGCAAAAGGTATTATTCAATCGCTAATTTTGATTAATCTACTCTTTCTTCGTTTTGGAGTGAGTTTTCTTTCTCTGTTCCAGCACATAACCAAGCAGCTGAATATTTTCTTTTATGGAAGTAAGAGTCTAAGATTTTAATGAAATTACTTACCGTTAATGGATTCTAAAAGGACTATAATATGGAGCTTATATTAAAAAAAATTCCTACACTTTGCACGAAATTAGTTACAACCCTAAACAAATTATAATCTTAGTTACCCCTGAAGTTGGCATTTGATAGTTGTTACTCATGGACAATTACGTGGTAAAAAGAGTGGATATATACACTCTCGTTTAGGCGCGTTTGATAGTTGTTACTCATGGACAATTACGTGGTAAAAAGAGTGGATATATACACTTTCGTTTAGGCGCGTGTAAGTGAAGAAAAATCTAAAAATCAACTTTCAGACATTGATATAATTGTTTATTTGTTAGAATTTTATTGTGCATTTCTTCTTGCTTTATCTTAATATACAATGCATACTTTATTCAACTTTGTATTTTTTTTTATATACAATGGCTATTTGATCCAACTGTATTTCATTTTCTGGGGGCTAAATTTGTGAAAAACTTAGCTGGACTTCACCCTAAGTAAAAATAATTTTAACTAAAATAATAAAATACTAATTAGGTATTATTTGTTATTTTTATTTAGATGGAAATGACTATTTATTTTAATTGTGTCTTTTTATATTCCGATCAATTCAATAAAATAAAAAAGATTGGCTAGACCTTCATTGTTTTCTTGCCTAATTAAAAAGGTACAACCAAAATGACGGAATCGCAATTCTTTTAAAAATCCATAACATTTTTTAAATACTTAAAGTGTCACGACCCAATCTTTCCTATGTAAGAGGTCGCGACGGCACCTAGTCTCTACGACTAGATAAGCCTAACATTTGCGGAAAAATAACAAAAATGAAAACATAAATCTAAACCACTAACAACAGCAGAAATGAAATAATTGATAGGAATGTCGCTCAACATATACAATAACAACTCTCAAAAATACGTATAGAGTTTTTCCAAGACCCGGAACATCATAAGTCACAAGCTTTTAAGAATCTACTAAAGAATCTACTAAATGTTCTATACATCAGTATTTAGAAGTAGAAAGGGAAGAACTACACAAATAGATAGAGGGGGACTTCTAGGTATGCGAACGCGGCAGATGTACCTCGAAGTCTCCGTAGCAGCAGCAGGTGCACAACTAATAACGAGGCTGGAGTGATGTACATGTTGTTGATACCCAATTTTTCCCAACAAAATATTTTTTTTATTGCATATATATCTTCAAAATCATGCATTGATAGCAATTGGTATTTTTCCATAATTTTTCTATAATTTTATTAATTCATTCAGCATTTCATTTCAAATAAATGTTATAAAATTGCATCACAAATGATTTCAAAAGCATTTCTTGATTTAATGTATTATTATTGGTCCTATTAAGACAAAATTATTTCATAATTAACCAAATTGGCACCTTTTAGCTATAATTGCAATAATTTTGCAATTATAGCCTAATCATATGATTTTACACTGTTTTCATCCAGAAATTAATCATTAGTATTTTTTTTAAAATACTAAATAAATATTTTTAAATTATTTTTACGCTTGAAATTCATTTTTATAATTAACAGCTATTTTTGTAAATTGTTTTAATTAATTTACATTGGGTATTTAACAAATAGCCACTTTCATTTCAATTATAGCCTAAATAAATCTGACCCCAACCCCAATTAAAACATCCCAAACCCAGGCCCAATCAACTTAAATTCTACCCGACCCAATCCCTTGGCTAATCTGGATCGTTGACCAATTTTAATAAACGGTCCAGATCTCCCCTTTCCTAATTTAACCCTAATGACCTAAACTTTCCCCCTCATTTCTCTCCTTCACTCCGCCGTTACACATCTCTCAATCTCTCTCTGCTAAACCTAAGCTCTCACCGGCCGTCGACTTGCCGATCACTATGGTGGTCTCACTACCATCCCAGCCTCCATGGCTCATTCGTCTGCCGGGTTACTGCTGCTTTGAGGTCCTCAAAGGAAGCAGAAGTCGGGTCAACTCACCCCATGGTTTCTCATGTCATTCTCAGGCCGGTCTTGGCCTGCCCGAGTAAGATCTTGTCATCTCCGGCTAGAACCTGTGATTTCTAAACCGATTTTTTTCCTCTTTGGGTTATCTCTCAGAAACCCTAACTATTAGCTCTTGATTCCTTAGATCCATGATAGATCTGGGTATATTCTGAGTTAGTTTGCTATTTTTCCTTAAAGGTTTTTTGATTTTTCTAAAACGACTCTTCATCTTCAAACTATGGTTCTTAATCCCTTTTCAAAAATGGTTTTTTTTTCCTTATGATTTTAGTATTATTCTATGATTTTCGTTATGTTTAAACGTTTGTTTAAGTTTTCCTCTTTTTATTTGAATTATTATGTTAAAACCCTAAATTTTTAGTCCTGATCCTGGGTTCCTAAGCTTGTTTTTGATAATATGTTCGCCTAATCTACTTGTTTCTCATGAACACTCTATGTTGTTGTGACTCTTATCCTATTTTGACTTATTAGGGTTTCTGACTCTTGCTCTTCTAGCATATGTTGTGTTTATCTTGCTGGTTCTCAAAAATTTTGTAGTAATTTCCTCTAATTGGTACTATATCCTAGTTGAATCCCCTATTCTACGTAATTTTTATTTTGATACAATGATTAGGGTTGCTAATTTTACCCCTATACTGTGATTGCCTTGTTTATTTGCAGCAATTTGTGTTATTTCCTCTCATCAGTACCATCTCTTAGTTTGAATCTCTGAGTTCATGTGATTTGTACCCTATTGTTTTCATTAGGGTTGTTGATTTCCTGTTTCTCCTTGCCTGTATCATGTGTATCCCGCTCATTTGTGATACTTTCCTTTAATTGATATTGATTCCCTGTAATTGTACCTCAGTCATCTCTTATGATGATTTTCTTACTAATTTCCAGCCTTTAAGTTATTTCTTGCCTTATTTTTATGGTCGTTTATGTTGTCAAACTGATTCATATGTATTTTTCTTAAATAGAATTTTGAACCTGGCCTTAATTACATGCTCTATACATGTACTGTATTTATGTTATTTCCTTATGTGTCATATCCAGCCTTACATGATTCCTGTCCTTATTTAGTATCTGCCTATTGTCGTTTGGTTTTAACTCCTTAATTAAAGGAAATACTTGTACTAATTTGATTCTAATTGGTACATATTTCTATAATTACTGATGAACTATGATTCTTGCCTTATTTTCTACCTTGTTTTAAACTATAAATACACTTCTCTTTCATTATCAAAGACACGAACACATTGGGTTCAAAACTCTCTCACAACCAAAAACTCTCTTTTGCTCTCTTTTCTCTAGTTACTTGCATATTGTTCTAAGTCAGCCGTCTGTAAGCCAAGGCTGATTACTAGACTCTTTGGTTCTTCCTTCTGTGTTTACTATCTCTTATACTGGTATGTCCTGATTTCAATTCAAGTTTCAAAAATAACATGTTTTTTTTACTACTTCAATTCATCTTGTTTCTAGTCTGTTTTTACTTGTGATTTTGATTGACATGTCTACTTTACTACTTTATCAGCATGCTTCTGAATCTGTCCA